>DWDW01001199.1:0-12122 GCA_018245635.1 Mimoniades versicolor eupheme
GTTCTCTATTTGCATATTATATATCTTGATTGCCATTCATATACCGATATGTAATACTTAAATTACTACACGATCTTTGTGCTTTGTGTTTCAATTTTTGCTTAATATATGTAGGTACATATAAGAGAATGAATTGTTGTGTGAATGTCGTAAACTAAACTATTTACCATCCGGAAAAAAATCCTCTTTGTTTAACACATATTTGAGCGTTAATATATATAATGCTCCTTTTCACTATACGACTTTCATATGTGTAACTATCAAAATCTTGCCTATCATTTTCAAATGTAAAAAATAAAACTTAGAGCTCAACGGATTGGTATCTCGCAGACAAAGATCGCGAGTGCGACTCTAATTTGCTACACGGCTTAAGGTGCTTTTACGTTTATTGGTGTTGGCATGATAAGACGGTGAAAGAAGATTACTGTCAAGGATGTGAACGCGAACAGAAAGGTAGACGCACGGGCGAGTGCGGCGCGTGCCTTATTGTTGTTGAACATGATGCGCTCTCGACGTTTGCTTATTACAATTGTGAAAGTGAGATATTGAAGCGGCCGCGCGTCGCGCCGCTGACACGGACGAGCGGCGGGCCGTGGGCGCGCGGCTCCCGTGCGCCGCCCCGCCGATACGCGCCTCGCCGCGCCGCCGCGCCGTCCTACCGCGCCGCGTCCACCACGCACCGTGCACTGCCACTTTGCTTTGTATGTAGCTTTATCTAACCTCTGCAGTGTCATAAACTAACAGAACCACCCTAGTTTTCTTAACGTTACTTACTAATACAAATTTCCATATCGACAGTCGTAGCGGAGGTAGCATCCGTGTTTGTGCAAGCGCAGTTGTATAAAATTGTATAAAAATACAGAGATATTCGAAACATTCTGTCAGAGCGGTACGAGAAAAGTCGTAACACGAAATAAAAGCGGAGGATGTTCATCAGACGCCAAGCTATAAAACGAGCCCTAAAATGTTAAACGACTGCTCAAAATTGGTGGTAAGAAATTACAAAATAAAAGAATGGGATTACGGTACTTCGAATGATTTTTTGAGAGAGTTCGTCTTAACCTATATTTCATTTTATGGGTGAATGATTTTTACAGCCTCGCAGACAATCCGAACGGCTACGCCCGTGTAGAAAGTTTCAGAAATAATTTCGAAATGATCAATCAGTGCAATAAACCTACATCGCACTCAAGAAATGTTAACGCGAACGTTTAGTACTATGTGGATTAAGATGCGTTAATTTTTAAACGTGTGCCTTTAACGTCCACGAAGCAGGCTAAGTCACGAACTTGAAGCTTACTAGTGCATTCGTAACGCGATTCGCCGAGCCACTCGCGCTGTCCGCCGGACATGTGAGTCGGCCGAAATGTCCACCCGCGGCCGTGTGTGGCTTGGCCGCGACGCAGCTAGCGGCGGTTCCAAATCGGAGCAGGCTGTGACAAAGCATGTCGCTCGCTGATCGACGTTGTCGCACGCTGCTCTATGACAAACGCAACGCTATGAGTGATCGTGTCCGCGGCGCGGCGCGCTCTCTTTGTGCTCGAATAATCCGCCGAGTCGTGATCTGGAGTCTAACGGTGCAGGTCTGCGAGCCTATTGAGTGCGCTCTCGGTAATAGAGACAATTTTTCAAGCTTTCACATAACATCACTAATACTTGTTAAGCCCAAAATCCATCACATGATATTATCTCTGTTCTGAATCTCATTAGATCACTTAACGTTTTGTAGTCTTTTGTTTGTGATCGTTTTTTTTGTTGCGTGTACATGTTACAAGTGTCTTGTTCATTATGAGACTTGTAATGAGATGAGACTCGTAGTAGTAATGACTAATTTGTTGTTTTAGTAAGCTTGTCCTTATAAATGTTAAGTAGCGTTAAACTTTACGAATCACGCATCAAATGTCAATTGAAATCGTTGACCCACGGTTGAAAGAGACATAAAAAATACGAAAAAATGCGCGAGATGTGCTCCGGTTACCGCGGGGCCGCACAGCGCCAGTTTGTTCGCAGTTGTCCTCTCTGCGCCGTGGTGTCTACAAAGTCTAGAAATAGCATACATTATGTAGTATTAAGTATTTATTATACAAAAGTTGTAAGAAGAAAAACTGAACGCTGTTACCGGGGACAATCTCAAGTTCTTTTTAGATTAGATTTTGTATGATTGCAACTCGTTTTACGCCCCCCTGTTGTCTGAGATTGTTTCCTCCGCGTGCGGGAGGCCTGCAGCGAGTTCCATCACGCGGTTATCTTATATCTTGAGAGGATTTGTAACGGCATGTATGTGAACAGAGCCACAACATCCATATGCACCAGGTTGAGGACAAAATGTACAGTATGTACAAATTTTTCGACAAATGGCCCTTAATGGGTGAATGATATTTTATTGAATATAAATTAATAAATCAGCGTGCACTAACAATATTAATTAAAAGCTGCTTGTGATCGCGATAAGAAGCAGATCGCGCGCGGCGGCCGCGCCGACAACACCAGTAGCTTACCTGCACTCAAACAGTTGACCGCGTCGCGCGCTGGCGGCGAACAATCATTGAAACTGTTTCACTAACATTGTTGATACTGACTAAATTCACACTTCATTGTGAATACTTCTATGGGACAGTTTATTAAGTAATAGCCATGAAGTAAGACATGTACGTGATCAACAGGTCACAGTTCAATATAAAAGTGGCCTCGTATGTTAATTATTTTCTAATTGAGTGATTTTGATCGTGTAGGTAGCACGCGTGACATTTCACACTGCGGTTAAGTCGATTTAAGTAAAAATCTCGGGTCTCACCTGCACGCGGCCAGCCACCTGTTAACTGCAAGTCCGCAAAATAAAAAAAAAGAATCGAGCGCCAGCCAATGCAAAAAACAAGAATCCAAGACGACACGTTTGGAAAATAAAAAAAGCTCTCGCCCACCAGATGGCCGGCCGGCGCGCCGAGGAACTCGCCCTGAGCGCCTTGTGACTTGCCACGCGAATTCATTTGCACTTATGAATGCCGGGAAAATTGAATAACTAACTTGATTGTAAATATGAAATAATTATACTCTCGTAGAATGTAGCACGCACAAAATGCAACACCTACAACATTGGTTTTGTAAATTGTAAACGAACTACAAAAAGAATTAAAAAGATAACCAAAACAAAAAGTATTAATCCTCGCTAGGTACGAGTACCTACACCGACATCTTTCAATTTCGTCTTTTAAATTTGATCACTTCAGTTCGATAAGTTCTTAAATAAACTTTTGTTATACCCACTAATTAATGAAACCTTTGATTTTGACCTGATATTCCGTTTTATACTATTGATTGTTTATTAAACATTTGCTAACTCCCTGTAAATAACAGGCTAAAACTGAAACATCAGTAGGTATCTACTCGTACTAGTTCTTAAAAACGTGTATCCCATTTAGGACCTGAACGTTAATATGGACTTTCCTAATCTCGTAACATTAAAATACAACGTAATTTTTAACGTAACTGCTTTATTATTATTTGTTATTACTATTGTTATTGTTATTACATCATTGTGACAGGTGCGCGAAATATTTGTGTCCTCGTGAACAGGACGAGCTTCTTCGACATTCATCACTCTCTTAATGCTTGCGCGCCGGTTCCGCAAACTTGTGAGTCCGCTTCCAGCAGTATCTGACCTATGTGTTCACAATAGGTAGGTAAGTCTATTTACCTATTGTTCCACACTTTAAATACTTTTGGGGTGCATGAAAGGAGCGTCCTCGAGCGGTGCCCATGTCTAACTACAAACATACGAGTATACAGCCCGGCGCACCCTGGACACTGCGACTAATCCTTTCACCACATTGGCTGATCACTTACGATCAGCTCTCGACTCGACGAAGAAGAATACTTTAAATATAAATGATAAATTAATTATTTATTTTCTATAATAACCTTGAAAATGAACCTGATACTAATAGATTCATAACGCAATATTTGAAAAGTCACTCTCCCAACTAGAGGAAATGGACTAAACACGTTCGTGGCTCATATTTTATCACACCTTTCGAAACAGATCCGACTGCGCTCATTTACCGGGGATAGCGAAAATTAATTGGCCATATGTTTTCGTTGCGTTCTTATTAAAACGGTCCTTTACAAAGCCGTGACCCCATATGGTGCAACGTTTTTTTGCGAAAACAAGTCAAAACTGTTAAGCCGACAAAACAATCAAACAACAAATAGGAAAAAACGTACGTAACAACCTGTTGTGAATTTAAATTATGTGTCAAGTCATCGCTCCGCCGTAGTTCCTGCTACAGTTTGTTATGTATTGTGTGCCATTCAGATACAAAGGAAATGATGTTGTTGGATTCGAATTTCATTTAAAAAGTAATAGAAATATACATATTATATAACTATGTGACAAGTAACGTAATTTATAATTCTTCTATTTTAGGTTACTTTAGTTTTTTGTCAGGCTCTTATACGTAAAAACACGCCTGTAATCCCCGAAGAGGTAGTCAGAGGAGTGTCGTACGTTTCACCAATTGCGTCTACGTCCCACGATGGAATAGGTGGTGAGCCTATTGCGATATAGCGGGTATATGTACCTATATCCAGACTCCGAGTCACTACTAGAAATGTTTACTAGAATTTTTTAAGTTACAAAAATCTAAAAGTATCCGACCCGGGATTTCAACCCGGGATCTTTCGATAAACAGTCGCGCTTGCAAATAAGACGATCAACGAGGCAGTCTTTTTTTATTTCTGTAATATGAGAGTAGTAATAAAAACGTTGTTGGGGGCAGGGTTGAGGCTGACACAAGACTTTCGCGTACTGATATTGAGTAAGTAGGTCAACTTTACTCTCCCAAACCGACATGAGTTAATGTGGACAGTGAGGGATATAGAAGCTCATCAGGTTTATAACGATAGAAATATTTCGTAACCGGTGCTCTTTGCCTCCCCGTATCGGACGGACTCGGTGTGCTGACATGACCAAAATAATATATTGTAGTTATATAAGGAATGTATAATGAATGCGAATGTTCAAATAATGCTATTCGTTACATCACTAATATGTAATTTTAGTAAATTCTGTTCGATGTCTGATCACTAATATTTGTTCTGTGTCTGGGTGTAAAAAAATATATCTATTTAAGTATATATTTATATGTATATGTGTAATTTATCAGCCGTCTGGTTGACATACCACAAGCTCTGTTGGTGATTACTTTGGGATCAGATGGCCGTGTGTGGAGATGTCCCAATATATTATTATTATTATTAAATGCATTTGCAAAACATTGAGTCATGTCGGTGCAGACAATTTGCACAAACTTTAGTCCGAAGGAGAAGTTAGACAATAATTGAGTAATAAAATAAAGTCCAACGTCAAAATTTTTAGCTATAATTCATGTTTTTACCGAACAGTTAGTAGTTAGGTAATTAATTAGTCTACTGTAAACAGGTAAACGATTATCTCAATTTGCAGGTGCAATCACCCGAGCGGAACGTGGCTTCCGCCCTAATGGACTTAAGTCGTTCTGGCCGATACATACCGCACCACACTTCCACATCGCACCGATCTTCGCGGGTAAATCGATATTTTGTGTGGAACACACCGCCACTCCGCGCGGTACATCCCGTTAGAAGCGGCGCTGCGCCGCGCGGAATGCCGCGCGGCCGGACGGAGGCGGCGTGGCGCGGCGTGGTCACAGCTCGTACGTACTGTAACGCGGTGTACGCGTGTTAAGCATCAGCAGACTTCATATAAGTTAATACAACGTGCACCGCCAATCGCAACAGTTGGTGGGGCAGTGTGATAATCGCTTTGCATCAAAATTCTTCATGATGTATGTACTGTTCGGTCATAAAGGTCTTCGCTTGCTCGAATCATCCTCAAGCAATAATTGTTCGCGTGTTATTGACGTGTTACATTACAAGTTGTATGCACGGCCACACGAGTGTCGCAGTTATCAATGCGCGCTAATGAACGCGCTGAAGAAGTAACTCCGGTGTTTGATCACGTTCCACAATTAATTGCTCCGGCACTCGCTGGGAAATTGGTCCGCCTCCGCAATTAGTTCCCAGCTCACTAATGCCCGTGTAAGTTATTGTGGACGATAGCAGCCGTCTCATGTCGCTCATTAATGGATAGTTTCCATTACTAATCGACTTCAAACAACATTTCACTCGGTAATTTAAAGGGTAATTATCGCATTTGGCCACAGATTAGCTCTAGCTCGTTCGCAATTCGAGTCCCAGTAATTTGAGTATTCCTTTTTGGGTTATTATGATTAGTTCGTTGCGCCGCTTGAAGATATTGATTGTTCGCTGACAAACGATTTACGAGCGCATCTGACGATCGCACTCGTAACAATCGAAGTGGCTCGAGATAACTTCGCTTTTATGGATGGCAGTGATCGTTCCGTAAGACAGGTGAAGAGTTTTTTGTTGTTATATTAGAAATAAATAGGCGGTGGACGGGGCGCGTGCGCACCTGAGCCCGCATGCGCGCTTCCTCCCGCGCACGGAGCCAGCGTGCTGTCCGGCCGCGTTTTTCATTACGCCATCCCATAATGAACCATACTGAGACCATAATCAACAGAAGGTTAAACAAATTCCAAACGCATGAGGGTTAGAATGTTTGAGGACGATAACAATCGTTTGTATTGAATTTTCGTATAGGTATTATGAAGTGCATCAAGTGTAATTGTGCTTCACTATTGACAGTATTTGTTGACACACAGTTGAAGTTCAGAATAACGTCATATCGCTCCAGGCTCGTCTCCACGAGAACAATCTGTAGCTGTTCCAGGCGTGGCGGGGCGGTCTTCTTAGGCTGTTGTTATACCTACGATATGTATCGTGGGCCGATGCATACTAAAACATCATTATACTGCTCTTAATCATACAGTGCAGAGACTGTAGAGTACATATTTACGTATTAACTGTCTCGTTGGTCGTGTTGGTTGTAAGTGCGGCTGCCGAACGGGAGGTCCTGGGTTCGATTCCCGGGTCGGGAACTACTAAATTTTCTAATTTGGATTTTCTAGTAGTAACTCGGAGTCTGGATATGTGTTCGGTGTATGTAATACTGTAGCGTGTATTTGTGCAAAAAGTCATGAGTGTGAAAGAAGCACATGAGGAGAGTGTGGATAGATTTACCTTGCATTCGGTGCTCTAGCCGCCTTCGTAAGGGGTCTGGCGCGATGAGGTAGTAGTGGTAACAATATCATGGCTTGCTTTTTGTGCTTACAACACTAAGAGAATTTATTTGACCAAATTCCGAACACATACGTCCTAAATTCACGCCAGACGTTGATGTGGAGTTACTCAAAACCATAGCTTTCTTTTAACATGACGTTAATAAAAATGAGATCCGATCGAGTGGTAAAATAATAAAATGATCCCTCTTCAGAGCATCGACTCGTCGAGAGCACTCACGCAATACGCGCCGCTCCACGCGCTCATCGAGCTTTACGCGTACCTTGTATGTACTTTGAATATTTGTCTTGTGTAACAATGTACGTACAGCGATACGGTGCAGATAACGTAATTGAGATCTAATTGTGGCAGTACTTCTGAATCGGGCAATGAAATGCGTCGGACGCCTAAAGCGTTGGCGTAGCTAATACCCTAAAAGCCCATAAGCTGCGTGACGGCGCTGGGGTTTACACAGGAGCGCAGAAGTATCCTATATCTGCAGTCTCTGCATTATATAATAGATTCTGTTTCCTTATGTGTTTACACAATTGATGTGCTTCTGGATTCATGAGTCTCTTTATACATTAACTGATTGTATATGAACAGTTCTTTTGCCAGTGATACTGCTAATATGTACATTTCTGGACGACCGGGTGTGAGGATACAATTATAACAATGTTCCCGTTTTGAAAGTGTGATAAGTACTTGTAGGACTCAAAGTAGAGCATGAGCACTCACTCCACCCGTCAACACGGCGATCGTGCTGATCGGTACAGGCACCGTCATTTATAATTTACTTTTTATATAAATATTTACTTTTTATATATATTTTTTTTTAATTTTTGTTTTAATATTGATGACATATCACCTTAAGTTAAATCGAACTTTGTTTTGCGGGTATATGAAGAGAGTTGAATATAGAAGACACATGTCAGATGTTGCAAGCATAGAGGTATTAGTCACTCGCTGTTTCCTGTCTACCCTGCGTGGGAGCTGGCGTGGTGATTTAATGATAATAATCTAAATATAAGTGTGCGATATGAAGTGTATCGCCGTAAAGGGAGGTCGGCGCAGCAGCGCCGGATGTTATCGTACTGACCTGCCGTAGCGAGCGGCGGCGTCGAAAGGCCCTGCGCCCGCGCCGCGCGCTGCGACCCGAACGCGCCCGATGATTGATTGCTGCGTAATGGATGCTGACGCTCGCCCGCGATTTTGTCAAAAGTACCAATGTGACATCTCAGTGCTATATATGCCTTTATCAGTACAGCATTCATCGTATTGCTTTTTTAGATATTTTGCTATCCAGGAATCATACCGTTCGTCAAATAGCTACCCGGAATATCCATAGATGCAGTCTCATTGTAGTGAGTAAAGCATTAATATTAACGGCTAACTGAGATATGCGTGTGTGTTGCGTTATATATTGGTATTGTGGATTATCGTAAACAACTTTTTACATTAATTACTGTCAAGAGTTTCGGAGACGCACCACCTTATTACCAATTACCGAAATTTCACGCTGTTACCGATCGCTATCGATGATGTAATGAGTTTTAAAAGATTTTCGGTTCCGAGGAATTCGAAATCTCTGCAAACGGGCATGATCTTAATCTAAAGATTGAAGATGCACTGTACTTTTCCGTTTTAAATGATTTATGTTCGCACAGGGATCAATCACGATGAAAAAACACGTTAAACTACTTGTACGTCGAAGGACACGATAAATTCATTTATTGAGTGTTCAGTTTTTTCCATGTAAAATGGCAGCGTAGTTTTACAAAAAAAACTTTATGAATTTTGATGAGGTTAACGTGTTGTCGCGGTTCGACATGTTATTAAGAATAATAAGGGCGATAAAGCTGTAAAGCGTGTCTGCGTGAGGTCGAAGCGGTCGGCCGCGCGCGGACGCCGGGAGCCGCGCGCCCAGCGCTGATTGATTGATAATGGCTGCCATCAAATCACCGAAAGCTCCATGCAAATGCACTTGTCGAGAAACTTCACGATTGCTCGCATTGATGTGTTCAAGTCGCAGCGGTATGCATCTGTGGGGTTCATCCAAGTTGTTGCAAGTGCTTCTTGACTTGGAGATTATTTACATATGAATTTCCCATTTTGTATCAGTTTGTTATATCAATATTGTGTAGAATATCCCTTAGGTCCAGTGAATAGTGGATTTGTCTGTTTGATGTCGTCGGTTCGATTCCCACATAGGACAAATATTTGATTTTGTATAATCGCTGTACTTTTTCTAGGTGTGAAAAAAGTACTTAACTACCTATATATTTAAAATATTTACATGTAGGTATACATTCAGTCTATCAGCCTTTTGGTTAATAAAACACACACTCTGTTTAGATGGCCCTGTGTGAAAATTTCCAGAAATATTTACAATCATATTTTATTTTTTACGTATATAACTTATGATATAAAAGTAATAATAGGTATCTGTGGACTTCTCCACACACGGCCATCTGACCTCAAATTAAGCGTCAAGAGACCTTGTGGTGTGGCAACCAGAAGTCTGATAAACTTCATATACCTATATTTAAATAGATATTTTTTTTATTTTTACACCCACACAGAACAAATACTTTTTTTGATCACAAATATTTATTCTGGACGGGAATCGAACCCACGACCCTTGGCGCAACAGCCCGGGTCACTAACCACTGCACCAACGGGCCAGTTATTGTATGATATTTACTAAAGTTTATTTTTACAGATATACCTATTATATACATCATGCCCTCGCTCGGGTTCGCCTGCAGTCCATCGTCGCCCACACGACTCTTGCCAGTTTTAAGTGCAGTGTCATATGTCTTAATCCATCAGCTTTCTCGACTATCTTGCAACGTTCCGTTATGTGTTCCTTGCTACACAGATAATTTGCTATTTTCATATTATAATTTACATGTAATGCACACTACACGTTTCAAATAGTATAATCTTCTAAAGTATACACTTTAATAAGATTAAAAGTCACGCAGGCAAATGTCATGTTTCATTGTTGAAACAGAAAGCTTATTACGCTGGATGAAAGGTACATGGATGTATGTTAAACCTATTAAGTTTTTAATTTGATCTTAAACTTCTTAGCATTAAGTAAAGCAAAGCATTAAGTAAAGTAAAGCATTAAGTAGTGAGTAAAATCGATTTCTAGAATTTTCGACTTGTGGAAGATTTCGACATAGGCGAATTTTGATTCCATATAAAGAGGTTGAGATTTATTCTTACTAATTTTGAGTTAGAAGGTGAAATGAATGAAAATTCAACTTACAGAGATAAGAAATATATTTGTATTTATTATAAATCAATATTATTTCAAAACATCTTTAAAATAAAAAAATGGCATTAAAAATTCAGTTATTTTATTTTGCTTTTGACAATTCGGTTGTCCTGTATTTTTTGTTCTGTATTTGTTAGAACTACGTCTGAAAAAATTCACCAAATAACTTGCGTCGCTAAAGTTCGCAAATATAATAAAACTAAACATCTGACACCAAGCAACTGACACGTGGTAGCGAAAGTCATAAATTCCTTAAGTGCTAATCCTATTTATTGTATTCCTAAATTGTTTAATAAGAAACAATGGTCTACTTATATTGTCGGCATATTCTTAAAGTCGGTAACTTATTTTTCTTCGAACTATAGAGATAAAATGTTTCGAATAATGGAGTTGTAAAGGTTTGTAAATAAAACATTGCTATGTTCAAAATGCAGATGTCCAATTTAAATTTTCTAGTTATAGAGAAAGGAAACATATGTATGTACCAAAATGACTAATAAAGGCAAAAAATAAAGGATTGCGATTTCGAGTAATGGGGGTTTGTAGGTTTGAACGAAGGGAAACAAAACATTTTTTTCGAGTTTTAAAGGTTTTCGACTCATCGCGGTTCGACTTAAAGAGGTTTTACTGTATTTAGAGGCAGCCAAAATTATCAGCAAACAAGATTACATTACGGTTATTCAAAATTATTGTAATATATTTAAACATACTACAAGCAGTACTTTATAATTCACCTTCTCATTCCTAGGGTCCTGGTCTCAAATTCAGGTGTGCACCTCTTTCAAGAAATTATGCATTTTAAGAATTAATATCACTTTGTTGTGACGGTGAAAGAGGACATCGGGAGGAAATATCCAGCGGTGGAAGAGTAAACAGAGTTGATGATGATGATGATTGAGATATCTACTTAAAGTATGGTACCTAAAGTTAACATAGATACGCTCCAAGATCTCTGCGGGTTCATCGAGGACTGCACACAATGCGCCTCTAGTTGTTCGCGTCAGCTCAAAGTTAAGTTAATTTGACAACGACTGAGGTCTGGTTCGCCGATCGGACGGTTAGTTGGCCTCAAGTGCCGAGGGTCTGTAAGGCAGCACACTGGCTGGTGGGCAACGCTCAAGACGTTTGGCTGGGCCCGCGGACGGAGCCACCTAGCGACTAGGAACATACGTGCGAGCGGCGATGTAACGGCGCGTGACGTCCACCTGCCGCGCGGCGCGTGCGCAGCAACCGGCGCGCAGCTCGAGCGTGGCCGCGCACTTGCCGCGGGAGCCGCCGCCGCGCTGCGGGCGCGCTCGCACCTGACGCGCGCGCCCTACGCGTTGCCATCGCGACCTCGTCCCTCGACACTTGCCAACTTACAACCTACGTGTTGCTTGCAGCATATAACAATTATAATATTTTCGCAACATTTCCACACACGGCTATTTTATTACAAAGCAGGCTCAAAGAGAGCCTATGTTATGGTGAACATACGGTGAATATATGGTGAACATATGGTGAACATACGTAACAAAAGTAACCTCAAACCTGTAATATCCGAAGAGGTAAGTAAAAGAGTGTAGTATCTTCCCGCATTCCCACACACCGTGCATACGTATACAGTCCAAGTCACTACTATAAATTTCAATTAGAAATTCTAAGTTAGAAATATTCAGTA
>DWDW01001200.1:0-12122 GCA_018245635.1 Mimoniades versicolor eupheme
GTGTTCGACCCGGGAATCGAACCCGGGACCTCCCGATCGGCAGTCGCACTCGCAACCAACACGACCAACGAGGCAGTCCGTATTTACAACTCCGTTAACAGGAAAGATCTAATAGAATCACAAATTGTTACAGTACATTCAAATCAGTATTTTCTATTTTATACAATATACATATACCTATAACATTACAAATCGGTCGCCTACATCCGTCCGTTCGCTCTTGATGTAAGAGGTGACGTCATCTGTCACTCAAGTGGGCGGCATTTAACTTCACAAACAATGATATACATAGGTAACGTATTGTAATTTTTATATAGATATTAGGTACTTTGTAATAATATTGTAGTTTATTACATCTAACGTTAAGGTTAAGGTGATTTTAAATATAGATGAGGATATTTTTTGGCTAAGTACCTAGTGTATATTATGTACCTATAATTTTATGAAATGTACATTAACATTGATAATGCGGAGCACAACCGCAATGATTTTCACTATAGACAGTACAGAAGTAGTAAATGAGGCATTTTAATAAATTACCTGTTTAATAGATGGATACTGTCAAATTCAATTTCAATGGTGCGATACACGTCACGGTCGCGGTGACAAATCGGCACTCGCCTGCATCCTCGCTACGCCGAGCCGCGAGCTCCGAGAGCCGCGGACGCCCGTAGAGTGCTGACGTCATGCGGCTCTCGAGTGGGCGATAAACAACTCCGGTAACAATGACGTCACATTAACTCAATACCCAGTTGTTAGAGTATCTGCGTATAAGATAGTACTACTCCCATCACAAACATTCTCGTTGAAACTATTTTAAATGGAGATATCTTTTGCGTTATCATATCTGTGTCTTTGTTATCTGGCAAACGTTTTTTTTCTCGTTTGAAAGTGCAGGCTGAACTGTTTTTAAATAATAAATATAATCTCTTGCCAAACAAATCTGTCTCTTTGAAAGGTGAACTTTAGACCGATCGATGTATGTACGTCTTTTCTTTTTTTTATATACTCGTATATATACGCTTTTATTAGCTACAGATGTATGTGTGTGGTGGAAACTTGGAACGTGATTTTGACCGACTTTGAAACATCGGATTAATTTAAATTTTTGCATACTCATGACGCTTTTTTACATTTTACTTTTAACTTTTTTTACATTTTACTTACATACTTTTTTACATTTTTCATGTCTATTTAGATTTTTATAAAAGAGTGTTTTTAAGTTTTTTTTATACATACATGACATCTGATTCAAGAGCTAAATTGACGAAATGCTAGTCTTCATACAATTTGTGGCATCAGTGAAAAAATAATATCGGGTAAAAATCATCCACAACAAAAAGAGGGCAATTACAATTAAAGTTATTGTACATAGTTGTATCGACAGGCGGAGTCCCTTACGACGTAGGCAGAGAACTCCGAGCACCAAAGCCGCCAAATATCTACCCTTACAGGCCTGAATCAGTCCTTCTACACTCTGTCCATACTAAATGTACTCGCATTTACATGTTAATGAACGGTCGCTATTTCCCTTACAACGTAGCAAAGAGATATCCTCCGCTGTCGCGCTGCTGGAAGAGCGCTCTTCGGGCCTCTCTACATTTATACTTTATCACGTCTGTCCTCTTTGTTGCAGCTTTACATCGCTCGCCATTGAGTTCGTGGACGAGATTTTAATACAGTACCTTCAATTCTTGAATATTTTTGTACTCGCATTTTACTGATCAATGAATATACGAGTACATAACTTAAACATGCTGTATGTACTTATAACACATTGACCGTGTAAAGTAAAAATGTACACTAAATAATTCTAAAATTTCTAATAATCTGTTTTATCTAAAAATTGCTGTTATTGAAACACAACATATATTTCGAATAATTTTACAGTCGGAGCTCCCTGCCTAGCCCGTGACTTACATGGCGATATAAATATAATATTTATTATTTAACTTAAACATATCTGCAAGTCAATGTAATTAAACTTCATAATTTTTTTTTTATGTCTTCTTATCATTGGACCCAATTGCCCTTTTCACATAGTACCTACTAAACCTTGATTAAACTTAAATAATTCTGATCCACGTCACTTTTGCTACAACTGTATCTTCAATACATTTTATTCTGTCCCGCGCTCGCTCACTTGATCGTTAAGAGGTGTTCGATTCATTTCACATTCTTACCGGTTTTGGTAATCGACTAAGATGATTAGATACGATTCTATTAGACCGAATTAAAATATGGACGCGTAAAACGGTTATAAATGATAACTAGATCTAACAGAATTCCATTGCGCGCGCGTACAAACGTAACCAATTTTCATTGTGTAGTAAAAAAGCGGCAATAAACACAAACCATTGAATATGCACGACGTTTAAATTTGTTTGTTATAAACAAGTGTTGGCATTTCAAAATTTATACGACAAATATTTAAAGAATTATGTTAGTCCAAAATTCGTCATTTGAGGATTTAACCAGGTTTTTTATGTCCCCTTTGTGAAGCAGTGTAAAGCCTTGATTGTAAGAAATTACTTAAATAACTTTAGTTTTAGTAAATGGTTAAATTTTAGCCTGAAATGAAATTAACACGTAATGTCACGCCTATAATCCCCGAATAGGTACGCATAGAAATGTAGTACACTCCCACGTTTCACCAGTTACACGTACGTTTACGCATGTAATGGTTGGTGAGTCTACTACCATGCACCGGGCACATATGCAGACTCCGAGCCCCTACTGTGAAATCTAAATTCGAAAATTTTTATAGCACCCGATCCGGGATTTAAACCCGTTACCGCTGGATCGGCGGTCGTGCTTGCAACCAACACGACCAACGGGGCATTCAATATGAATAACTTCTATTATTCAAGTCAGGACCTTTACAAGGTAAGCAGAGAACACCGAATGTCAAATATATTATCTTACAGACCGGACGTACTTGCTCTACATTAATATACAGGACATCCATGACTCGCATGGGAAGCCAAAATTCTTTTAAAGTAGAAAAGGAATTTGTAACTTGAAGAATTAATTTTAGAACTCGCATCTCACCGCCGAGATAGGTATCGCACTTATTTGCCATCCGAACTTCGTCTCTAGGTCCAAGTAATTTAGGTTAATTCTATATTAAGGTGGCTCTACATTTTGCGAATCGGATGCATAAAGGCTTACTCCACAGAAATTTGGCTATACACGTACTACGGAAATAATCTTTTAATACTAACATCGCAGTTAATTTAATTAGTTTAACAAGAAACATGGGTAATTTTATGACATGCATATAATTATGTACTCATAGAGAAGGAACCACCGTATATCATGTTCTTGTAAGAAGCCTGTTTTATTGAGGTACATCATTCATACCTATCTACCTGCTTAGTTACTTACTTCTAGTTAGTTATAATTAGTAGTTACTAGCAGTAGATGTTATTAGTCTATTTTTAGGAAAGCAGACCAGTTGAAGCAATACACCTATGTAACCAACATTAGATAATACTGTGAAAACATTGGCAACATTAATAAATTTACCATCGAGATATCGGTCTGTTTGAGAATCGAAAGTGCATAGAACATTAGCATGACGGACAAGTAATCGTAACAGATAAAGCGTGGTACTGAACTACTCTGCCTACCTCTTGGGCCAATACAGGCGTGATATTACGTTAAAATTATGAAGATATTGCATTAACTAACGTAACAGACGTCAAAATAATAAATGTACATCAAAGATGACTGCAATAATTAACTACGACAAAGCGTATTGTTATCGTGTTCGAAGAATATAAGAGGTAGTAAAATAATGTAGTGCTTTGGAGTATTACAGGCTACATATTTTGTTACATGTTCTTAACTATGATTGATATTAAATTTATTTGTGATATTTTAAATTGAAGATCAAGTGTAGTTAGTTAATTATGTAGTAAAGCCATGCAGCATTAATTAGGTTTAAAATTAAGTATAATTTTTTTTGAGATTTATTAATTTTAATAGAGATTTCGCATGTCAGTACTGTGCGCAGGCGCATGCGGCCATCGCAAGCTCCTGCGAAACGAAAGCTCAGCGCCGACACGGGCGAGTGTGAATTGCTTTCATGGATGTTGTCGTATTGCATTGCATTTAAATGTGCACGCAGAAACGAGCTTACGGTCACACGGTTAGGCGCGCCTAATGAGAAAGTTTATCGAGCGTTTATTGCGTAGTTCAGCGGGAAGCTTCGCCGCGTCGCCAGAGGCGCTCCCGCCGCAGGTGCGCCGCACCCCGCGCCCCCGCCGCCCCGCTGTCGCGCTTCGACGCAGCTTTCTTTAGTACGCGCCACTTCACGCCAGTCGACTGTCAACTGTAGAGGCGTGCGCGCGTCTCGTACGCTCGTGGAAAGCGCCGCGCCAACTGTAAACACAACGCATTACCCGTGCACGGTTTCCGTTAGCGAACTAACCTGAATACTGCGTCCCCGCCCGAAGCGAGTGTCGTGTTGTGCCAAACCTGTGGATTGGATCTCTCGAGAATTGTGCGGATCGTGAAACGTAACCAAACTTCCTATACATGTAAATAAATGTCACTCGTGTCACACGTACAGCGGTGTTGTCAGCCGGCGAGCGCTGATCCGATCTTGCGAGTTGCGATCATATTGTGCATGTTGTCACATTGTGTGGAACGGGTTCCAACTGTTTAGAGAGTGCCGAATCTGCATGCGGGAGTCGTGGATGATCGGCTGCCGGCCGGCGTCCGTTGCATCAGCGCCGGCTGGTATACCGAATTTGCCAATTAAGCAATTTTACGACGTAAATAGAAATAGTTGGTGGATCGTATTACTATTTTTACAAAATGTCAACAACCTATTGAATATTCGTTCGGTCAGCACGTAACTAATCTGTGTACTCAATCTGCGCCGTGCCTCTGTTTCGCGGTCACGAACAAACGACACAGGCTAAACTATATGCTCCAGATTAATCTCGTTTCAGTCTCTTATAAACAGGAAATTTATTGCAAACATAACACGATATCTACAAGTCATTGTACACTGTAATGGCGTATATTTTAATATTGTAAATGTTGTAGAGACATGGACGTTTTTAAATATCTCTCGCTGTACATTAAAAGTTTTTACCTTAGTTTCAAATATTAATAGTACACTTAAAAAATATTCCTCACGTTATTAAATAATTTATCAGTAAATAGAAAATTCAACTGTATCTACAAAGAAAATTATTTACATTTGATTCACTACTAAGTTTACTTACTAACATTTAACAAAGTATGTTTATAAATTACGCTAATTGTTAGTTAATAGTCTGTAAGTTCCTAGATACATAGTAATTACGCGATCATCAAAATACTTACAACAGAGCAACTGAACTGACAATAATTACAACGGCGCCCTAGTTAGGTTTTATGGAACAACCGAATACACACATAAGTACTAGGTATTTTTATCACTGTAATTGGTCGGTACATAATAAAAGCACGTGTAAATGAAACCTGATGGTTTTAAAAGCTTAATATAAAGTTTGCAGCATTATTTCTAACGATTGTACTATATTGTAACATATGTAAGCCAACTGAGTGTATCGTAGATTCGTTTATAATACTAATTAATAGATTTATACGCCGATGAGCGAATTAAATTAGCACCCGAACTAAATTCGCCCCGAATAGATCTAATGTACATTGAGTGTATGTTTTTAAAAACTATGGATAATCGAATTGACGATTTTTTTGAGTCATTTCATAATGATAATCATTATTTCCGTTGAATAAACGTCACAAATATTACCACCTGGTAAATTACTGGAATCGCTCGTCTTTCAACTAAATTGAATGTGGCACGCAAATTTATAATTTTACATAAATTATTCACACATTTATAAATGCGCGTTTTAAGTTTATTAAACTGTGTCGTTGGTCGTGTTGGTTATTAATATTTGATTTTTGATTTTTTGATGTTTTTTTTGGAAGTGCGACTGCCCATCGAGAGGTCCAGGGTTCAATTCCCGGGTCGGTACCTCGGAGTCTGGATATGTGCCCAGTGCAGTGGGACGTAAACGTAACTGGTGAAACGTGGGAGTGTTCTGTATTCCTCTGCCTACCTCTTCGGGTATTACAGGCGTGATGTGACATTAAGCTTATGATATAACGGTGAAGGAAAACATCTTGAGGAAATCTGCACATCTTAGAGTTCAAAAAGATGTTCTCTAAGGGCGTGTGAAGTCCCCCAATATTATTCTGATTAGGGAAGGTCTTGGTCCACCTGTGGAGTTGTTAAGGTAGACAGATGTAATATTCGTTAATACTATAAAGATATATTTTTTAAAACCTTAGGTATGTTGAAAATACGAAATAAAGAGTATTTTTTCAGACCACATCTCGGATCGATTGATTGTGCATGACATAGTTCCAGTACCGGCTAATAGATAAGAGGCTTATTATTCAAATCTTTTGGAGTGAGATAGTACAATATTTTTATAGTTGTTGATGAGCCGCGCTGCAAGTAATTAGTCACGGCGACCTACTTGCTAAATCAACTACCAAACCTTACTAAGAGCTAGCTCGGATTTATATAATTTTTATACATTGTCATTTACGTGTCGACTTTTGGACTTTTGATATTCAGTGATATAGGCAAAAGCCCCTCGGGGGATGCCGATCTGCAGCGGTGGACGGAGACAGACTGATGATGTGTTGATGATTAAATGGTAGTTAGTATACATATATATAGTGACCGTATTTCGTTAATATTTACTCTTTCCGAATCTTTCATTGTGATATAAATTGATATTATATACATTCATATACAATTAAGTATTCAAAGATTATTTGTTTAAAATTCAGTTTGATACCAGTGGGCGTCGCGCGATTCATATACAATCAGATAATGAGTAAAACGAAGCCGATAATCGTTTTAGGTATAAACGCACCCGAACGTTCAATACTAAATAAGTAATGGAGTTCGTTTATATACAGGTACATAGAGTTTACAATAAGTAGGTATACAAATAACATCTAAACATCATGTAAAAATTGATCACCTTATTTATAACGTACGATATAAGAAAGAATTGAGCTTTTTGATAGGAGATTCAGTAGTTAGAGGTATTTTCGTTAGCGGTAGTTGCTTTACTCACTCACCCCGAGTTAGTCAAATATTTCGGTTGGACGGTTGCGTGAGTGCGCGCGTATTTACATATGTACCTACATACGGTCATATGTATAACATACATCATACGGTACAATAAATTTTGTTAAAAACTACTGTTAATGAATTATAGAAACAGTGAACGTCTTCGGACATCTTCACACACAGCCATGTCGTCCCAAGCTACGTTAACCGGACGGTTGAAACACTACATATGTATATATCTACTTATAAATGCATACTTATAATGATACTTAATTTTACGCACAGGTACAAAGTAAATATTTGTGCCCATCACACAAAATATATTATATATAAATACACTAACCACTGGACCAGTGTGCCGGCCAGAAAAATAAACATATTAAAGAATATTAAATATAATTAAATATTCCATTTCAACAAACATGTCTTAAGTTAATAAAGCAATTAAAGAAATTTTACGGCAATTTTTTTTAATAAACACGCAATGTACTCGTATATACCTCTCGGTCATTGAACTTCACTCAATCGAACTCACCTGTATATATACATATATTTAAAGTTTTATTTGAATATTAATGTATTAACAAGTTCCATTGTTACATAGTGGTTAATACATTATTATGACAAAACGAAATTTAATAATTCGTCGGTCTTTAAATTTGTATTGTCTTCATTTTATGTATTTCATGTTCAAATAAATTACAGTTGTATTATATTGTATTGTAATACTGCAAAAACGAGTTAGGTTTGCAAGGAAAGATATTTAGGTCACGATGCTCTCTGCCCACCACATAAGGGAACTGCCGTGATGATATAATAATTATGACAGTTTGATGATTTTGTCGTGCCTATTATAAATTATCGTAAAGCTTAATGATACCATGAAACTATGAAAGAAAGGCATATGATTAGGTATGTTTATAAAAAACACTATTTATTTTATAATGTTCACAAGAAAAATATCAATATAATTATGTACTTATATTGTATGAAATATACATATGACATACTACTATTTATTATTTTAGGCCGGTTTCTATGATTCATTTTATGTTTACTAGGTAGGTTACTTACTTGTATTATTTCAATTTGCAAGTATTTCGCCCAAAATCTTTGTACAGTTGCTACAACACTCTTCTGTCATTATATATTATATACCTATATAATTTATCCACATACTGTCCATCTAATAATAATAATAATAATAATTGTAAAAAATTGTCCCGTCCGACATGTTAACGAGTTACTGCGAGTTATAAATAAGTACCTACCTATATTTTTCATTTTATCTCAAGTACGAGTATGCAAGGATGGATATATTTGGCATTCACTGTCTTGTCCCTACCCCTTGAGAGACCTGGCGTGAAGATATGTATGTATGTATTTTATTTCAAACAAATATAGGTATAGTTTTCGATAATATATTTTAAAATTACAGGATACATGAATTTCATGCTTCTTCAAGTTTAATATAGATCCTTAAATAGGTTAAATGTAGGTATGTATGTAATTGTTTAAACTCAAAAGTTCCCTCCAAAATAGTCCACATAATAGCAAACACGTTACAGTAACTGATCTATTAACAATTGAATGTATAGATACATGAATATGTCTAGGTATAGTAAATAATAGTAATTATGTAGTGAGACTGTTTGGATTAGTAGCGTGTAGCACGCAGCGGGCTGGCGGAGTGAAAGGCCTACTTTCTCCGGCCCTCCGGCCCTCGGAGATAGCTCTATCGCAAAATTTCACACACAACCGCCGATACACTGTTGCGCTTATAGATTAAGAGCAAAAACTAAGCCAATTGAAGTGTAAACGGGAGTTATTATAAAAATCATAGATACATAATTATATACTACTCGAAATGCATTAATGCATTTTTCATCAAATACGCCAAGTCATGTTTGTTCAACAATACTGCTTTTGTACACGTCATATTTGATAAATGTGAATAAGGACATACATAGATTCCTTTTTAATCCAAAACAGGTGATAGAATCCAAAACGTCAATAGAGATCATCGTATAAATAATGTACGTGTACTAAAAATAAATCTAGATACGTCACCACATACTGTGGCTACAGGAAAATAAAACCGTAAATAATATCTCCAGTTCAGTACTGTAAATCATTTTAATCACGCCACTGTCGATAGGTACTCTTATACACACACGATAACGTCGCCAACCTCATATCCTAAAAAGTTTGACCTCGTTACATTTTACGAGTAGTGTTTTACATATATGTATGTCTAAATCGTAGCTTTTATCTCACTTTATATACATAGAGGCCATCCATTTATCTACTCTGAGTATGGATAATTATTTGTCATAGGCTATTTCTGTTTAGCAGACGTCCGCTGCCTTACCTACATATTATGTTCTGTGGAAGCTATTAATTTTACAACATATGTGTGTAAGGCAAAACAACTTTAGTTACCTAATCGTATTATAATTAATAATTCTATATAAATACATGTTATCAAGCCTATTGCCCGTAGGGATAAGCAGATATATTAAGGATTACCACCCGCAGCGATTCTAACGGACTTTTTACGATACATTAAATTATCGTACACCCTCCTCTGTTGAAGGAACTTTTGACCTGACGTACTTGTACTAGTTACAAGTTCAATGTATTAAAAAAATACATATCAGGCATATCTATTTAACATTAACGCATTGTAAATTTCCTGTCACGCGGTCACATACGAATAAACAGCCACAAGGTGTTCAAAGTTCGTACGTAATTATACATTCAAATCTAATTAATCGTGTTTAATGCGACTTAATAATTTCATTATTAATCAATTCATTGCATGGTAATGATTCGTACTAAATGCCATTTCGATTGGTTTCATTAGCGGCATGTATTATTGTAATTGCCTTAAATAACACGAACATCGGCGGCGGCTAATATCACTCCATATTAGTCTGATTTCCTGTGTCCGTTACTCGTCCAACATTGAAAGTTTTTCATCGCTCGCTTCTACAGCCCGTCGTATGTGGGTCGCCAGTTAGGCACGAATGGCTATTGTTCATCACTGATTTATGTGTTAGTTTATTCCCTATACTAATAACCACTTCGTGCTCTACAACTTTCTAATAAACGTCACAATCTTTTTTTACTATCTCTTACTAAAATGAAGGCGTTAAAAGTTCCGTTTAATACTTTCGGTAAATAAATAGTCATTGGACAAAGTGATAATACTTATCTACCTTGGAAAGAACTTTTATTAACTATGTATTATGTAATTTTTTAACATATATATTCAATATGAATAATATATAAAAAACATTACCAGTATTGGAATCAACAGCTGAGTTCGATTCGTGCTCGTATAAACTTAAATTATATATTATTTTTCCATTGTCCCATCTCTAGTTGTACATGAATAAACGTGCTACTAAAATATAATGACTGCTTCGTCTCAATGGCTGACTGAACGGATATAATTGATTTGATATTTCGCGCGGTAGAGCGTATAGGTGAACTTAAAGCTAAGTTACGAACGGCTCTGCACCCAAGTGGGGTTTACGCAAGCCGAGCTTATGTAAGCAATTTGTGATTCTTGTGAAACCGCGCGCTGTGCTTTCGACGACTACTCGTGTTACACACTTGGCCAATATGTGCTGTGATAGCGCGATCTGTTGCCTGTTTACGAATATAAACGATTAAGGGTTTGAGCCGAAATTTCAAAGTTTTGACTTGTAAACATTTATTAACTGTGATTATATTTTTTTGTCCATTTCTGATGTATTGAGATCTCTGATTTTAACATATTGGAGTGCGTGCAGTATAAGAATCGTTTGGATGAGGAAACATTGCTTATTCTAAGAAATTCAGGATGCTGAATGAAACCAATCAGTACCTACCAGCGAACCATAACTTTCAGAATTTTATGTAAAGCTACGTTCTAAGCGATGTTCACATATCTGGACTGAAACATCTATGTATCAGCAAAGTCCACTTAAGGCTATACAAAAGAGGTGCTGTCCTAGTTGTCAACGATTCGACACTCACTAACTAGATGGTGCACTTGAATCTACAAATAATTATGGGCCTGCCTTTGTTCTACCGTCTTTTACATGTGCCCGAAGAAGCTGTACTCTTTACGCAATCATCATCCTTCCTCTAAATCCGTAATCTCTAAATCTTATCGTCCGTTAAAGATTGAAGTTTCAATAATTCATCTGTCGCCCCATTCGATTTGGCGAATTAAGGAAAGATCTACAATGAAAGCTGTTTATATTCTCAAACTTTCCATCCACTTACCCACAGTGATCGTCCGTCGTAAAGTAGCCACGCCGTTTCCCAACACATACGAAAATACTCACAACACATTCGACATGAACCAAAATAACTTTTCCCTAATTAATGAACGGTTAATGAAGTGTCATTAGAAAGATCAATTGCCGAACCGTTCTATATAAAAGTAGGCTGAAAAGACACAGTGAAAAGGCGAAGCAAGGTTTGTTGATACGCTTAAGTAATTGAAACTAGTTTAATAAATAATCGACAGTGGAAAGCTTGACCGATGACGAAGTGAGGTCTAATATACGCTAACATTTACCGTAGAGCATCGTATCGACCTTGCCTTTTATAGGGCGCAAGACAGTCTTTAATAAGTATCTACAATATAAATAATTTTATCAGCTATTAAGTGAAGGAATCCATACGTATCGCGCCGGCCTATCAGGTGTCACGATATGGTAATCGATGTTGATAATTTAAATTCGCGATAAGCACTCTCACATTACACTTTTCTGTCATATTGGACATTTCTACGCCTTATTATTAAATTGATTCGCTTATATAGCAATCTCCACGTCTGATGGGCGTAGGGTCCAATTCGTTTAATAATAATATTACATAACTTGGTTTTACGTGTTGGTTACAAGCGCGACTGCTGATTGGGAGGTCCTGGGTTGAAATCCCTATTAGATTTTTCCACATTCGATTTTCTAGTAGTGGCTCGGAATGTGGATTTGAACCCGGTGTA
>DWDW01001201.1:0-12119 GCA_018245635.1 Mimoniades versicolor eupheme
TATCATTACCGTAATATTGAACGAGGATTAGACAGGGGGAAGATTTAATTCATTACCTATGTAGGGACATAGGTAATGAATTAAATCTACTCGCTGTTACTTATATTTTCACTAACAATTATAACAGTGGTAGCATTCTTGCATAATTGTTATTAATTCATACCGACTAAATTTAATAACTACGAACCAAGTAATTCCAAGAAAACTGACTGACACTAACAGTAATATTTCCAGAGTTTTAAATAAATTAAAAATGTTATTGTGGTAAAGGTAGTGTGCCAGTTTTGTCTACTCGTTTGTCATTCTCTTCGTATGAAAATAAATTTCAAAAGCTGCATCAGGCGAAATTGGGTCTAACGCCCACATGCTTTAATTGGAATGATGATTTCACCTACTATGTAATTGAATGGTAGTTGAACATTGCGAATTTCTAAGTAATCGAATTAATGCCACTTTGTCGTATTTGTTATATAAACACAAGTTGCGTCAGTCGCCACTCCACGCCGTTAATTGATATTCCGTTAAATTACAGCTGTGTTGAGTGCGCTGTCTATATTACGAATGTCAGGAAACTTTAGAGATAATAATTTATAATCTGCTATTATAATATTAAACTAATAATCGAAAAAGGTTTTGCAATTTATATGCGTTCATTGGAACGTTTACCACGATGTTCCATTCCACATAGGAATTTTGTTTAGTACTTTTTCTCGTAAATTTTTATATTGCCAAGGGACAGCTAAAAAAACCTTTTCGAAGCAAGGAACCGCACTTGAAAATTAAGTTCTATCGATCAACTGCCGAAAAGCCTACTACTACGACTACGCACTGTGGAATTTAATCTTTGAAGATTTGCAACCTACTTGGTAGGTACTTACTGTTAAAAGAGGTCTAGTGTTAACCTGCATCACATAAATTTTAACGTATATTATACGTCGTATAAGCACTGTTAGTTTCGTCCCTACCACGTGAGGAACGTGGCGTAAAGATATGTATGTATGTAGTTTATTTAATATTAATACCGGGATATTGTCTGTTTTTTAACACGAGAGGGGAAACGTCGTAAGAAAATCAGCTTTCCGTAAACTTCTTTCTCTAAGACATGTGAAGTTTTCAACTCGTACTGGGACAGTCTGGCACAATTGTATTAACGATGGTAATCGTGAGAGAAGACTCCTGTGCGACAATGGAAATATAAAATATTTGGTTTGATAAACGAGAAATACGTAGGTATATTAAAATCCGTGTGAAACCTCCGTGTACCTATAGCAAGCACACTTTTAAACGCGACAGCCTACCATCCAATCCAAAAAGCTTATAATCCAGTTGGATCACGAACAAAACCTTATAAAATATGCTCTGGTAGTACGTCCGTGGAATCAAATGAAGCGTTTTACATTAATTCTCGAGTGTAACGTATCGGTAACATACCTCAAATAGGACTCCTGTCTTATTCAGTAACGGTTGACCACTTAATTTTGTGCGAAATTACGAAACGAAATCAAATTTAACGCCAATAACCACAGCAAAAGCGATCTCTACAAACAGAAATGATTGGTAAGTTGAATATTAATCAATCCTGTGAAAATTGCACGAGGCCCAATATAAAAAATACTGTTATGTTACATAAATAACTGTATATTAATTTAATGCAATACTTAATATTCTATTTATGGACGTCATCATCAGCCTGTTTAAGATTACTGTTGAATATAGTCCTTTCTTGGGGGGCTTTGTCCATAATCTCCGCGCCGGGTATGTGGGTAGGGGATCGCAGACCACGTCTTCTCCAGCTGTTTGCGCTACTGACCGCCAGCGACTACAGCATGTAGCCGTGCCTAGATAGGCTCCGTTATACTGCGCTCTGCCAGCGGCTGTTTAGGCCCGTCCGACACTCTGGCATCCCAGCATATCGGGTTGGAGGGTATATTTTTTTCCGCCCCGTCACGGGTAATGTTGTAGGATCAAATAAATATCAGCTGATAATAAAATGTACATAGTATGTACATATATCATAAAAGTTTAAGAAAATTACACTTGACGCTATTTCAAATAACACCTATAACAATAACAATAATAGTGGAATATTAATATATTTGACGTCAACTATATTTGTGTTGCGTATAGAGTTCCAGATACGAAATATCACGGTTGTAATCCCCAAAGAGGTACGCAGAGGAGAGTAGTGGAGAGTAGTTTTCTCACGTTTCACCTATTTAGTTTTATGTTCTACCATGGAATGGGTAGTTGCCTATTATTATACACCGGGCACAAATTCAGACTCCGAGCGACTATAAAATATTTCAACTAGAAAATATACGTGCGAAAAATACAATAGCATCGGATCCAGGATTCGAACCTGGCACCTTTCGATCACCAGTCACGCTTGCAATCACTCAACCAACCAGGAAAGTCATATAAGAAATACTCACATAATATAATATCCATTCGAACCGTTATCCATATCAGGCGTTATTCTGACGAAATCCACTGTTACTATAATGAGCTGTAGTTATTTCACAATAATCCATTGGCTTATACGCAGGAGGCATAACCGATCTTAGCGTAAAAATATGCCAGTACTTTGAGTTGCGGGAGTTGAGTTCCAGTTGCGGGAGTCGTCGATACGCTGAGACCGCATGGAGGTGGAAACTTCTGAGGAACTACTGGGACACAAATCGATATCCCACTTTTTTACTTTTCATAGTTTTTGCGTTATATATTAAATGTCAAAACCATTTATGCATAAATTATATACACAGGTATATTGTGGAAGTAGTGTTTAATGGTGAAATGTCAGGTCTGTAAGGATATATATTTAGCACTGTTTATAAGTTATGTCGGTTTACGCGGAAGTGTGCGCAAGGGTTCCCGTGGAGTCCCGATGGAACACCGTCAGGTTTTTAGTCGGCTAGAGCCCGACATAACCTATTGTTGGCCCCGTGGCGGTAGGCACTCGACCTGACTTTTCCTGACAAAAAAAATAGGTTTATAAGGTAGCACATGTTATAAGGTGGTTCGGTATGGTCTAGTTCTAGTTTGGCCATTTAATAATATTGTGGAATGAAATGATAAACTGAAAAATATTGAAAGTCTATACTGCATTCAGGTACAATGTGCTTGAAATATTACAATCTGTATTTGCCCTTAAGTCTTCTGTCTGCAAATAGAGGATAAAGAAAATGCTCTCATTGAATTGCCGTCTTAATGCTATGACCGTGAGGTTACAAGAGTTCTTCCATCGTTGCTGTATATACTTTCGTATATTTATTATATTATATATATTTATCATTATATACTTTTATTGCTAAGCAGCACTGTTCGTGTTTTAGTGAGTTGGAGAGCTCTGGTAAATAGAAATATAAATTACGAGACCTTGAGATTTAGTTTAAAGAGAGAGACGGCAATGTATCTATTTGAAAAAATAATTATAGTCTAATTTGTTCTGTAATGTTCTGCGTATCATTCCAGCTGAACATCATTATATCATTTTATGCTGATTTATTGACTTGTGATTCGTTAAAGGGATGCAGTGGCAACCCCTTTACGCCTCATCGTAGGGGCTCTCGGGATCATATTGTAATTGCCTATTGTTTACAAACTGCTTTTCGACAAGGTTTATTAAGAAATGCTGAGATCGGCTGCAAAATGTGCATTTTAAGTGGATAATTTAAAAAAAAATTTACACCAACGGTCACTTGTTCAAGAGATGACCGCACCTGGCGCCGCTTAACTTTACACATTTGAACTGCTTACACTTATTATTTGCAATCTCATCAGGGCTACTCTGTTGATAGCGTAGACAATAAAAAAATATATTCTGATAGAGTAACTTTTAAGCTATTTTCATTTTAAGAAACTTGTATAACACAGCAAAAGAGTCTACAAAAAAGATAGTAATAACACCTAAACGCCTGAATTGCATCCCACTCTGTGGTTGAAAGATTACACGTTTTATCTCTTAGAGCTTCAAGCTGGCAAAAGAAGGAAAAAAGCGGAGACGAAGCACGACGTTAAACCGCTTTGATACAGCGTCCGTTATTAGCGAGCGGTTTTAAATCTCAAATTGAATCACTGTTAGCACCCGCTGTTTATCATACAGTGAGTGAATGAAACCCTGTTAAGTGGAATATCGCCGTGTACGAGTGTACGAACAGCGCTTGAGAAAGCACACCCTAACGTCATTATTTAGCACAATTTACAGGATTAGCCCGATAAATAAATGTGTTTGAATTACCGTTCTCGTAGTCAGTTGCGCGCGCCGCGGTATCCAGTTTGGTTCCGCTGGAGGAAAACTCCAGTGTATGGACGCCGGTCGGGAGAGTGATACGCCCGCGCGTGTCTCGCCAACGCCGCGCGCCCGCGTAACATACGGTGACAGTTAAGTGAAAAATTTCAGTGCTGTGTTGTGTTGTGTAGTGGTTCGTTACATAGGTAAGTTATGCAGTAAACGAACTAGTTTGCAACTTTTCGTCTCGATATATGTAGTTAGAGAAAATATGCGTTGATGTAGAGTTTTTAAGCCATACCCTTTTTGGGAATATCGGGACTTTTTTTGCAATGTAATCAAATAATCACTAACAGATTCTTTCAACGCTGTTGTTTTGGGAATTGGCAGCACATTTCTATAAATCACAGTGAATCAAAACAAATCTATTGTCAATAGAGATGTGTGTAACAATGAATACGGCTGTGTGTTTATTTTCTTAAATATGATTTTATGTACGATTGCAAGTATATATCTATATATTTTCTTTGTGTAGTGATGAAATGTGAAATAAGATGTTTAATTTTGGCTTCATGTGATGGATATTGTAGTTTTTAAAAACGATATTATAATAATACAAAAACGTAAAAAAAATTTAATGCGGTTTCGTGGTCATGATGAAGAACAATTTGCTTAGATTGCGGTTATTGAATTAACTGCATAGATTGCGCCGTGGTTGTATGACTGACAGTTGTTAAACTTTCTCAGATAGTTCAATGCATTTCAAACACTTTTTCAACTGGAAACATGTTCTTAACATATTTAATTTTTTGTATTAAACCCGCCCGTTTATAATATACCTGGCAATTTTTGTAAGTAGGTACATTTCAATGACAATTTGACCTTACTTCTCTTCCGTATTTCAGAAATGAGTTTCCCGATAAACCACATCTTGTACTGTTGATATTAAAGTTAAATTAAATAGACAGGCAAACAAATTATTTTCTCACTTTCCTTTCGATTACAGTAATATAATAATCTAAAAAATTCCTTGAATTAATATTATATTTCTTATATATTATATTTATTGAATTATGGGATTAGTGTGTTAATATTCTAGATAACCCTACAATTCCCCCAGGAGGTTGGATACCTTTTGGGGATTTTCGCTACTTTGCGAGAAAAAAACGTAGAAATCGGGATTAGTAGATTACGTCGTATGTAGGATATTAAATTTAGACTAAGAATTCCTCCAAAACAATCGCCTTGCCAAATTGGTTCTGTACGAAAGAGAAAGATCGCCTTGTTATTTAACAAAAAAAATCTTTGGGTTCAAATCATAACGGTAACTTGAATTAAAGATAAAATAAGTACTTATAATTCCATATGTCCATCGGATTCGGGGAATTTTATTTGGTAAACTTAGAAAATATCCTAACTGTATGATGACAGCTTTTATGACTGGTAGGTATTTAGTTAGAGTATTGGCCATTTTTGCCTTCTTAAGGCCCTTCGTGTATTTGATTATCTACCCTGTTCAGTTAATTGTTACCAATTACCACTTCGGACAAATAACTTGATTGCAGCTGTGCAACTTTGGGAATCCAATGTTATTCTATGTTAATAATACGTAGATAACATTTCAGAGCTGCAGAAAAAAAAATTAATATATGCAGGTACTTAAAATTTTTGTTCCTTTAAAATTGAAATATTATAATTTCTAAATTTGAATTTCGTTTACATGTTTGATATAAGAATGTAACATATGATTAATTAAAATTATTTTTTTGTTTTGGTTAAAAGAGTTATCGGTTGTACCTACTGTCAAAATTATGTTAGAATTAAAAAAATAAAACATAACATCACGCCTGTAATCCCCGATGAGGTCGGCAGAAGAATGTAGAACACTCCAACATTTTCCTTGTTAAGATTAAACTTATTCGAACTAAGTTTATTCCATTGTTCGCAACATCAGGGCCTGGAGGTTAAAAAATAGGTTTCAAATTAACAGCGCGGTCCTGCCTGCGGGCGGCCGCCTATAATGTTTATCAAAAAGTCTTTATACCTTAAATTATTTTATTTTACTAAAGTTATATTTATCTATTGCGTTAGCCGAGTGGTTGCAAGTGCGACTGCTGACAGAGAGGGCCTGGGCTTGAATCATGAGTCGGACACTATTAGATTTTATAACATAGGCTTTTTAGTTAAAATTACTACAAGTGACTCGGAGTCTGGATTTGTGCCCGGTGTACGGCAAACCGCTCGCATCCTATTCTATTATGAGTCGTTAAACGCAACTGATGAATCGTGGGAGTGTACTACGTTTTTCTGCCTAACTTTTGACTTTACTTCACTATTGATGGTTGTGCTTTCATATGAATAAATTATTATCTAGAAGAAATATTTTTCTTCATCTATATATCATATATAAAAAAAATTCTTCTATTAACGCATTTCAGTGTTTTTTAAGGCCGGAATTAAAATACAATTTTTAACACTGCTACTAAGGTGCAGTATTTTTTGCAGCAAAGCTATATAAGGAGTTTATTTAAATATGTTCGTGTCAAAATGAGTTTATATCTGCGCACCGAAGTTTATCTGTAACTTCACTCGGCGTCTCATAAGTCTTCATAGAATCTCTTATTTGACGCCTAGTTTCGTCATAACTTGGCAGACGCTAATGCTTAAGTTCATATTCATTTTGCAACGTGTCTTGACGGGACTTCGTTAACACTTTCAAGTTATTTGTACATCTCGATTGAACCCGTTAGCACAACGTACTTCAACTCTGTTAATCACTTCAAGATGTTTAACATAATTGATTTTACACCAAATTTCATCGCGTCAAAGATTAAGAGATGTTTCGTGTATTGAATTTTATTAATATAGTTTTACAATGGCCTCATGATATGTTAATTTAAAAAGTAAAATTGAGTGCGTTCAATAAATTTCGGTGTTCTACAGACAAACATAAATAATTGTATTCGCTAAAGCACGTGTAGCCTTTTGGAAGAAATAATTTTGAATTTTCATATAAAATATTACGGAAGAATTGTAAAAATCTTAATGAAATAGCAATCGGCGGGAGCTCATGAAGAAGGACCTTGTATAGGTCGGGAACTTATCAGGCCATCCCGAAATAAAAACATGAGTCAAGCCGGCTTAAACATAATAATGTTTAAAACTCACGAACAATTTAAGATAGTTCCAATTATACCCGTATGCAATTTGAATATAGCAATAATTCAATATTTTCAAAAAGCTAATATTGATAATTTTTGTTAAAGATAATGTACTTACAAGTCGGGTGGATATACACAGACTAACAACTTCCACGCAAACCTTTGCCCTTATCTATATTCACAAAAGTTGCCCTCAGCGCAGTACCCATCAGTAACAGATTACAAAGGAATACTTTTCCTCGAATCTCTCTCATCTTACTGGTGATATGGAAAATAAAAAGGCTCATACTTCCCCCACATTCCTTTTGGAACATTTACTTTCAGTCTTCTTATTAATTTCTCTATTTCGAGTTATGTTTGTTTCGTTTTCGATTGTTGCCTTTTTTGTCATGTTATATGACAGGAAACTCTCCAGGAAAATACTCATTTATTACTCATGTTATAATATTAAAAAGCTACGTTCAAAAAAGTAATTAAAGAATTATTACTTTAATTATTAAAGTTAATCTTCTACATTCAATTCTTAAATATATATATAAATATCTAAATGTTAGATGTTCCGACAAGCGCCATGATATCATACCTTTTAAGAAAGAAAAGATAGAAGAGGAAAAAGAGAACGAAGTGAAACAAAAAAGAAGAGAAAGAAGATAACGGAGACAACGAAGAGAAAGTAGAGAACGAAAAGAAAGAAGAGAAAAAGAGAACGAAGAGTAAAAGGAAAAAGGAAAGAATATAAAGAAAGAAAAAAAACATTCACGCATGGTTTCGTTACCATCCTGATGACTTTTATCAATGATTAGTTATTTCCATACAAATATGATACAGAGAGCGAATTATCTGATAAATAATACGTTTCGGATTTCCAATAAAAATGTTGTTTTTTTGGAAACTTAATCTGTTTAAACCTTGTTAGAGTACTTTTAGATAAACTTTCGCTAAGGTAGGTGCAAGACTATGTCCTATAGCTACAAAAAAGTTTACCGAGGTAGATCTAGACAATATACTGGGGAACATTGTGTGAAAAATCCTTGCGGTTTGCAAGTTGTATAAAATACTTATTCTTGTTAGTGACTCGACTCGACTAGCAACGAAATGTAGAGTCTACTTACAAATTTACGAGTGAAACACGTGCTTGTGGTGTAGGTACACTATTACATCTTGTATATTACGTATGAACGAAGAAGAAATTTGCATTCAGTGTTTAAGTTATCCTTCCAAATATTTTGCTTGAAGATTGTTGCAGAGGTTGAGAGAACTCACATTGTATAGTGATATGTTATTCAAAGCAGCCCTTCATCTTCCTGATTATTCGTTCTAGATAACTTAATGTACAATTTTGTATACCGGCAGGTCTATAAGGATGTAGATATTTGGCACTAAGTGCACTTTACCTACCCCTTGGCCTTGTAGGTATAATAGCCTTATAAATTTATAGATAATAACCGGTTACATTAAGCTACTGCGTTTGTGTTATAATATTCATCCGATGTTCGTAAATTGGATTGAAGCAGTTGCGTTCAACTTCATGTGTTGTGACTAACGAGGGCTAACATTGACGTAATGGGAACAGACGTAAATTGGAATTCTATTAAGAGGCACGGATCTAGCACTAGGGTTTAACTATGACGCATGACGTGTTCAGGCGGGATTGGAAATTGGATTATTCGCTTTATATTATCTTTGTTATTGAATATACAGGGGCGAAAGAAGTTTTTTTTACGATCGTAGCAAATAGAAATCCATAGTCCCTTTCATCGTATGGGAATTAACGTAATATTATGTATGTGTGCATTAATGTACGTGTTTCGTGTTTTATAAATTATTTAGTCAACGAAACAAATGTACTAGTTGATTATTTTAAAATATATTTCCTTGTTTTAAATCAGTTCAAACGAACATTCTTGAAATTAATGCGCCGTGCGAAGGTAATTTCACGTTTTATATCAAGTAAGCAGTTTTAACCCTCGTAATCCTGACACATTGGCATCATGCTGCCATCTGTCAAGTTGAGCAGCTCGGCGCGCGCCGCTCGCGGGTGGATGTTGGCGCAAAAAAAATATTGATGCAATGCATTCAATCGTAAGTACTTTGGAGAACACGTTAAGCTTCACCGTTTTTATTGCAAGATATCTTTAGGTGTTTATGTAAAGGTGACCAACGAGCTGGTGTCTGTCACCACTTTCTCCTGCAATCTAAAGACCGACTTCGAACAGAATGTACAAATTGGATCTGTCGTAGTTCACTCGGTGTAAGAATACATGTCGGTAGGGGGATAGAGGGGGTCGTAGGAGACGACTAAGCCCGGCGATGGCAGATCGCCGTATGGTGCGGTCTGCCCGGGCACAGCTACAAGCCCTGGCTGTCTACGGCCAGTAGCGTAGGCGGTGCGAGAAGCCCTGCTTTGCGATCCCCAACGCCGTTATGCCCAGCGTGGGGATTACGGGTATAACGCCTCAGGGGAGGAATATATCTAGCTGTTGATTACAATAAGCTGGTAATGATGATGATAGACTACTCAGTATATATTCTTGACATATTAAACATTTACAAATATACGAGAAACTGTTACAGTATGTAATGTGCGCCTCCCCTTCCCGTTTTGGGGTGAGATCGGTGTCGAGTTGTAGGACGTTAACGCGTAAGGTTGCCACTTAAACGCCCACTCGATCTCACGAGAAGGGTATTCAATTAAATTTCGTCTCCTAAAATGATTTTTTAAAGCAAAATAATTTGTGACTTTATTAGCACTTGATTTAGTGTAGTTTGTGTACTAGCGTTAGGTAGCATGTTAGATGTTAAATGGGAAATGGTTGAACTTGGGACAACAGTGAGGTATTGCAGGAAGGATATTACTATGTACATTTACCTGGGATTGGAAATATAGCGAAATAGAGCGAGCGAAAAATACAGCGAAATAGACATAATACGCCCATATCAATATGGTTTTATATAATTTTACCAATATTGATTCCCGTAAATGTCCCGTGGAATTTCACGGTAGACACAACATTTATTGTTGGGGTATATACAATTTACCTGAAGTTTCTTCTAGCTATAGGTATAGCTACAGTTCTGTTCAATAAAATATTCATGTAAATTATCATCGCGATTGAAATTTAAGTATCAAATTAAACATTCATTCGATACTTTATCTCCGGAGTTTCAATTTTTATTCCTGATAATAAACGGACTGCCATAAACATTTTGTCAACCGTTAGGCGCACGTCAGCGACACGGCGAGCGACAGCGGAACGATGAACTGGTATCTTATTGAAGAATAAAATTTTAGACATACAACCCTGATGTTATTATTACATTTGTTACTTTGAGATAATAAAATCTTATGCCGTTATTACAAATGACACAGACTTAAAATTGCGTTTGACATGTCTTATTAAAAATAAATTTATTCATGAGTTTTTCACGAGAACTTTATAAAATAAGTCATCGTCTCGTAATAATAAAATCTGTAATAAAATAATAATTATAAAATCACACTAATGCTCTTACGGGGTAGGTAAAGAGAACGGAATGACAAATATCTTTATTGTTATACGCGTGAAGAGCTTTTCTAATTAACATCATAGTGAACAATCTCTTAAGTATTATCTTTAAATCTTATCTTTGTCTCATCTTTGAGTCTTATGTTTAAGTATTATCATACTCGTAGCAGCTGATCGCGCAAATTTGGTCTTCATACAAGGACCAATGTAGCTACTTTATAAACCATCATTGTGATATCAACGTTAAACTTTATCAGCCGAGTGACAGACGAGGATCTAAAATTTTCATAATGTCGCAGATTGTGAAGCGCTTTAAATAAACAATGCCTTGTATAAGTGGTGTTTGAACGAAAATAAAATAAAAAAAAACAACACAGCCTGGAAGAGAATTATTGCCGAAAATAAATACGAATGGATTATGTAAATGACGCGAGCGACGCTTTTAAATTGCGTTTAAGCTATTACTTAACACCGAGGGTTGGGTGATCGGAGGTATAAACAGAAACATTATATATATAAACATACGTACCACTGACTTGTTACGTTTAAATAGTTTGTATGTAATGTATGTTAACGCCATATACGTATTTACGGTACTTGGGTTACGCAGATACAAACATTTTGAGTACTGTAGATTTCTTTTGCGTTATACATAGATAGGTATTACGTTATATGTAGGTTTGTCTTAAAGGAGATTTTGTGAGTAATGTTGTTAGCTGGTTATACTGATTGCTGTTTACGTTTATTCGTATATGGCAGATTATGATATGGTTATCAGCAGTCTGGTTACCATAATAGAAGCTCCCTTGATTCTTACTTCGGTATCAGATGGCTGTGTGTAGACATGTTCCATGATGTTGTTACACGGCATAAATCCAGACTTCGAGCCACTAATAGAAATTTTAACAAGAAATATCCAATGTTACCCGACTCAGGATTTGTACACAGGACTCTCTGTACCAGGTGTCTCGATCGGCAGTTGCGCTCGCAAACACTCGATTCAATAAGTGAGAATTCAACATGAAATACTCACTTTTAGATGGGTCAATGGGAAAAAAAACTCTTTCATATAAATGTTAAATTGGTTCAGATACTACCGCATTATTTTTATGGTTTTGATCGTTGAATCGGTTTGTAAATAAAATAGGATGGAATCGGACACAACAGTTCTTGTACGTATCATGTCATTGTACCAATATCCGTAGCTGGATGACAATGGCTCTT
>DWDW01001202.1:0-12117 GCA_018245635.1 Mimoniades versicolor eupheme
CGTGAAGCGCACACTACGACAGACGTATGTATGTATATATGTATATATATATATAGCTTTTAAAGTAAACATTGAACAAGCTAATACAACTTTTTCGGGTTTTTCAACTAAAACCAGCAATTTCGCCTATATTGAATAATGAATATAAATTTATACGTGAAATGAAAACATATGTATATTATAACTCTTACTAACTAGTTTTAAAGCAGACTTTTTGCCTGCCTCGTTGATTGTGTTGGTTGCAAGTGCGACTGCCGAACGGGAGGTCCTGGGTTCGATTCCCGGGTCGGGCAATACTAAATTTTCTACTTTAGATATTCTAGTAGCGCCTCGGAGTCTGGATATGTGACGGTGTATGGCAATAGGCTCACCGCCTATTTCATATTGTGACATAAAAGTAACTGGTCGAACGTGGGAGTGTTCTACATTCCTCTGCCTACCTCGTTGGGGATTACAGACGTGATATTACGAGGTTACGTAATCGATATTTATATTTATATTACACCATCATTTAATTGAATAAGTTTCCTGCTGCTACACGTAATGGTTTACTTCACTTGAGGTTATCGGATATGTTCAATAAGGCAATTTATTATCGTAAGTGATTACTAAATAGCGCACTACTTGTACAGTGGTTAGTGGTTGTGACTATATAATCAGGGGCGCGGAGTTCAAATCCGAGGCTGGTCAGAAATTTGTATAATAAGAGTGAATGTTGGTTCTGTGCCTAGTTGTAAAATTATATACATAGATACATATGTATTTCGAAAAGATATTTGTTCGTGTTTTTATCACCAAAGCTATCTGATGATCAAGTAATCGATTTTACCTAATTTAGGGCACCTTTGTAACCGTCATTCTAAGATATTATTTAAATATTATTACATGTCTCGTCGAGTCTGTCAAGACTCACTTCACAAACATTGCAGACTGCGCAATCAACCCTTCTCAATAAAACGAACGATAAAAAGGTTGTAGATGATAATGATTGGATTGTCAAAATTAAGTTTGTAATACATTATTCATTATTATTGCATAACTTTCATTGTAACGCCTAACGCTGGCTATTATCAAAAGGATGTAAATATGCTAGTACAGAATTACAACTCCTGGGGCCACACGACCATAGCAGCAAGTTCTTTGTTATTGTTATTAGGGTTACGTCAACATTGTGCCGTAACAATAATTATTTCAAGTAAATAGAGTACAAAGTTTAATGATTACAGTTCATAAAGTTAATATTGTATCCGGGGCAAGAATCACAGTGGCGGAATATTGTGTAACGTTGTAATATGATGGAAATTGTTGAGTACCTACATTTTATGATTCGATCCGTAGTTTGATTTTTTATGTGGATTATCTTAATGTGCTCATTGCGCTCCTTACGGCCAATATAAATGTAATGGAAATCAAGGTTTTAAAAAATATTTGTAATAATAAAAAAAAAAATATATTTACTTTTTTTCTCTTTCTGTCTTTTATCACTGTTACATTTCAATGTGATATTTTTGTTGTTACTAATTTGCCAAAAAAGCTGTTTCCTTTATTCGGTTCATGCTGATATTCAGTTATTTTTACAATAATTTCCTTTCTCGAAATAATTTCAACATCAAAACGTAAGAGAGCAAAAATTACATGGCAAAATTCCGATATGAAATTAGACCCCAATTTCGTGGGATGCTGATAAATACCCCGTGATAAGGAGCGGCCCTTGGGTCATAATGTCCATTGTCTTGGAAAATAACTTCCGATTGGTTTTCAACCCCTGTTTGGATATGACTCACACCACCTGCCATCAATTATCGGTCTTCATAGTTCGAGGGGTAGCTATGGGGTGGTCTACCTTTTATATTCCGGCATAGTGTAACAGTTACTAAGTAATTATATTGATAAATAATATTCAATTACTATTATAGTCCCTGGAATTAATTTCCGGTTTTATTTGGAAACTATTAACATAACGATGATAAAATATCTCGGAACAACGGACACACACCGATCTTATAATATCACCAATTGAAATCTATATCACTCACAAAGGGTTATTTGATACATGGGTTATTTGATAAATGGAACTTAGACAGTTCACACAGGGAGTCGAACCCACAACTTCCAGCTCATCAGTCAGGATGACTCGCCACTAAACCAACAGAGTTTCAATATTTACCTAATTAATTTAGACACAATAAGCCCAGTCCATAAAAATCAAATCTTTATTATAACCATGTTTGTCAACATCTCCAACAATTTTATCGGTCCACTGTTCGACATAGCTCCCCTCGTATAATGAAAAGAGTCAAGGATGTTCACTCCTACACTGGCCGTGTGGGAGTTGGCCGATGTCATACGCTTCAAATAACACTATGGAAAGATCTGTAGTAGGTGCATTTCCCTAAAATCGTTTCCTTAACAGCGAGTGAAATTTAATATCAATGCTCTGCAACATCTAAAGAGTCTACGGAAACGTAAGATTTACCCAAAACTCACTTTAGTCAGGTAAAGTAGTTCGTGAGTAATAGGAACTATTTGCCATCGAGTTTCATGCATAAAACTTTACCGCCTCTACAATATGAAAGAAAACCACCCGCAACTGTCACCGCACCGCAACAAGGTTGTCAAAACTCAACACAGTGCCACAATAAGATATGATCAGCAAATACACGGGAGAGCTAGACAAAGGTGCACTGTTCAAATGTTCAAACTCCGTCGAGCTTTGTTTTATGCATACAGAAAACTTTTATTGCACTCTGAAGAAATCTTAAGCACACTTGTAGTTTATTGTCCGGCACTAAAAATGTTTGTCGCTGTATAGAAATATATTTTTTTTAACAACGGCTAAGCAGATGCTTTAAGTGGTATTGTATTACTTGAGAGGCTAACAACGATCGTGTCGTAAACGTTCAATTACGATTTGGCTATTGTGTTTGTTTTCTCGTTTTTTTTTAATGGCGTTTAGTATAGGTTAGAAAGAGAGACGATATTTATCTTCAAGAATTTTCTGTCATCAGTACTATATGTGACATATGCATATATATACTATATGTATATATATTTTTACAACTGAGACTTGAACCTGAAAAACTTTTGGATGTCATATCTGCATAATGATGTAATTATATAATAATATATACGTCTCTTCATTAAAATTGCTTCATTATAGGTATATGTAAAAACTAAAACACAAGTAATCGCGAAATTGTTTAGGAAAACGTTTAATAATTTCTTAACAAAATTAATGACTTATTTCGTTAACAAGTCATAATTCCTCTTTCCGCTATTATTTCAATATGGATACTCCAATTCTCGATAAGTCTAAGAAAAAAAACCAATTATATTTTAATTTCTGATATCATTAAAGCTGTATATGTCGACTCTTTTCGTTGTTTTAATTTAATTATAAGAGCAAATGTAAGTCATTCTAAAACCTAATTTTTACTAGTTTTTTACCATGTGAGATTGAGGCCATATTACGCGAACTGAACAATGTATCGTATTACTTGTTATTGTTATTAAGGAATAATTCAACAGATAAAGTGATTACTCTAAAATAGGTTTTATTTATTTACTTTTTTTATTGAAATATGACACGCCAATAACTTAAAACAGTACGACGTGTATTGGTGTAGCTACAATTTATATAAACACATTGAATATATTATAAAGGTGAAACGAAAATATCTATTAATTACTAATATAATTATATTGTCTGTTATGTCGATAATAACAAGTATCAAATATATCCGTACCAGGCGTGAATAAGTTGACAAGTCGAAAATAGACATGTTTCAGGGTAGCCGCTTTAAAGTTTGAATTTTATCAGTAAATCGTGGTTATTCAAAAATTTACAAGTTTGTTGCGTGCGATAGAACGGACCCAGCGACTTAGTCATTTATTCATCCTATAAATACGGCAATTCTAATGGCTATCGTAGAATAAAAAAAAAGAAATTTTTTTTATGCAACTCGACTTATCAACGTATTCACGCCTGGTACGGATATGTTTAGTGACCTGAAGTTCTTTTTCTATATTCGTCACTCTCTTCAAACATAAACGCCGGTATCTGGAAATGATAATGTTATCATAGGATAAGTTAAAACTATAACCTGAATTTAAATTAGATAGTCTTTGTTATGGCAACGAAACAGCTGAAAACAGAACGACAATACTATCAAGTACATATTTATATAATATATAAGTTTATGACTGGTTGGTCGTGTTGGTTGCAAGTGCGACTGCCGATCGGGAGTTCCTGGGTTCGATTCTCGGGTCAGGAACTATGTGCCCGGTCAGTGTCAGAATATGTGCCCGGTGTATGGCAATAGGCTCAACACCTATTCCATAGTGGGACGTAAACGTTACTGGTAAAACTAGGGAGTGTACAACATTCCTCTGTATACCTCTTTATGGAATACAGGCGTGATGTTACGTTTACGTTTATATAAGTTTATACCCAGACACAGAATAAATATTCGTGCTCGTCACTCAAATATTTGCATAGGAACGGAATCAAAACCGCAGCCCCCGGGTCAGCGATCCATAAACATTAGACCAACAGACCAGTCAATATTGTCATGACACTAAGTTAATAAGTATAAACAGTATTCCATGAAAATAAAACTCTCGAAGTACTTTCAAGGGTATATGAAATTTTGTATACAAAAGTGACGGCTATTCTACTAGCCGCTAAGGGGTGACTTACTCGTATAACAATCGGGGTAAGTAAAACTCTTACGCTTATGTTTACCAACTGTTATTTACACGAAAGATCTCACTATAACGTAAATAGTTTACGAAACAGTTCTAAGAAAGCGTGTTTAAAAAGTATTGTCAGTTCACACAAAAAGTATAAGTTGTTAGTTAGAAAGACATATAATTAAACTCTAAATACGGAAGTTGTTATTACATTAAAACGTCACTCGGTCACTTATCTGTTCTTATATTTTTGTGTAGTGTATTTAAATTTTATTCAACTCATGCAGACAGTAAACATTACTGTGGGAGTAATGGGTGTTATTTTATATTATTGGGTAATCTGGTTGACCCTAAGTTTATCCTAATTTCCATGACGTATAACGCAACTTGTACGCATATCATTAGATCATGTCGAAAGTATTCGTAGACTTACTTTATATTTGTCATACATGTATTTCCACTATTTATAATAACTAATTAAATCTTTTTCATATTATAATGTCTAAAATCATTAGCGGTTTAATACTAGTGCAAACACATTTTCAAATATCAATGTCATATAATTTGTATCATGTCAACAGTATGTACAGAAATGATAATAATTACACTCCAAAAAATATTTATATATTGTAATGAAGTCGTGCGCCCTTAATATCCTTTGGCTATGATTGTTCAATCTCAATGCGAAATATGAATCCTTATTGTTGGGAACCTATAAAAAAATCAAAATACGTGTTATATTAGAAATCCCTGCGCCCTTCGTTATGAAATTATGGTAATGTTGTAGGTAATACCGTCATATTATTACACAGCTTTTATCTCTTCAACTGTAAGGTACAAAATAGCTTACGTTTAAAAAAGCACCAAAGGGTCATGGCGTTCGGTTCCCTTTTTTCATAAAGAGATTATTGGGGAAGATCTCCCATACACTTTCATTGTCGAGTTCGAATATGGGAGGCTTATGTTTTGGGGTAAACTTTAATAATAAAAAAAAAATCAGGATTACGAGCTCGCGACTTATGTTACTTCATCCACATTTTTGGTTGTTTACTGTTTGGTTATTAACGATTATTGCAATTTCTCGCGGTTATTATTTACGATTCGATTCAATATTTGCTTTGATAGGATAATGACGAACAAAGCTTAACTTAATGGTATCTAATGTTATAAGGGCTTTAATATTTTTTTCATATCGAAGTACTAACTGCTCATGGTTGACGCTTAATGCCAAGAGGCAAGTGATGTCTGTAAATATAGTCATGGATAAAATTTAAATAGGTCTATGAGATCATGCGTTCGAACGGATATGCAACGACCTATTCCTGAACTTTTTGTTACATTTACTTATGTTATATTTCTTGTTATCTTCATCTTGCAACCAGTGGTTTTCGATAGTGGTTGAAAGGTTAGCCAACCAGCTCGGATTGTCCGGAGTGTGCAAGACGCAAAATAGCCAAAAGACACGTCACTTGGGAGGTTCTCCATGCACTGCTAGTTAGAATAAAATTTTACGGCCAGTGTCTTTTCCAGAAGCATACTCGTACTTTTAGTTGTTGATTTTGGACGATAAATAATAGACGTTACATATTTTTGAAAGGATTTAAAATTTTACCAGATATGCTATTCACTAAACCATATTATATTATACATATTTATATACATAACTATAAACATAGCCATATATCATGTAACCATATTATCTATGGTATAGGTATTGCATCTCAAAAGAATTGGTTTTTTTAATCTTGATGTATTATTATTGTTATTAGAAGTACACCATCACGCCGGGTTCCTTAAGGAACAAACAGAAAGCACCAAATGACAATTACATTTACATCTTTTGTATTTCTCACTTATAGTAAACACACGCCGGTGTCGGATATTACTGACTCTTCTATAAACCTATATACGACCTGTTTAGTTAAGATTTATCTAAATGCAAATGCGTTAGATTTAGCAGATAATGATGTACATTTTAGACTGACACAATGGCATGAATGACATAATAATATTGAACTATATTTCATAATTAGTGTCCCGCGCTAAGCAAGAATTATAGTGTCCCGTCACAGTGTTCCCGATTTACGAGTGTGTCCGTCAATTCGGAATTATTTACGTCACGCTCCTATCGAGCGCGACGCGCACCGATACGCGACTGCCGTTGGAACGTAATGAATGTTTCAATTAGCCGAAGTGAAGTTTCACGTTGTTGCACTCTGTATTGTAATGTGAACTAAAATTAATGGATATTGGTCCACGATAAATCTATATTTTGGAAACTGCTATGAAGAATATGACAGCGTCGGTGGACTTTCATTTGTCATATTTCTGTTTCTACATATTGTATGCTATATATAGGTAGGTAGCCTTATGATACCTTAGGTGGGTAGAGAGCGTATGCTATTAAGAAAATTCATAATAATGTTATAATATTCCTATGATATCAAACAAGGAAAACCGTACTGTAAAGGATAACTGTATCTGCCCAGTATTTAACATTATATTCGGGTATAATTAAACTATGTGTTAAAAGGAAGTTGCGGTCTTTAAAAATCACACTGAAGGAAATTACGTCTCAATAGCTGTTAAAGATACTGTTCTCTGCCAAGTAACAAGAACAATAATTAATATAACTAACAAAAAGGTTTAGAAATATAGTCAATCCTAATACAGTAGGTGTTACGAGACTGCACACCTTAGAGAATATTGTAGAAAACTCGACGATGCATAGATTGTTTCATGATATTTTCATTTATAGTTGAAAATATCGACATTGTGTTCGCAAAATAATCTATTCAATATTAACCAAACTATTGTTATCAATTCAGTATGTGTTGTTTCAGCATTATTTACGGTGCGACCGTACGCGATGTGTAATGATATGTCGCTCCCAATTCCGTAGTAATTAATATTTCATTTAGAGATGGGACGTTTGATGTTGTTGAAATTTCAATTGCACCCTCGACTGATGTTAATACGACACGTCACTTAACATTCCGCTCCGTTTCGTTACGTCTTATCTGTTCCAAGTTAGTTAGTTTTTGAAATTGTTCTGTATTTCGATTTGGTTTGTTTACTCATTCCATCTTTGCTTCATTCTTGTTTAGTGTAGTTGCGATATATTATCCCAGGGCTGCTTATCTTTCGCTCTTATGAAAATGTATGACTGTATTATCATTATTATTGTACTCGTATGCCCCGGTCGGGCATAAGTGGATTTTACTAATTTAGACTGCCTCGTTGGTCGTGTTGGTTGCAAGTGGGACTGCCGAACGGGAGGTCCTGGGTTCGATTCCCGGATCGAGCGCTACTAATTTTTTCAGTTGAGATTTTCTAGTGGTGGCTCGGAGTCTGGATATGTGCCCGGTGATGGCAATAGGCTCACCACCTATTCCATAGTGGGACGTAAACGTAACTGGTGAAAGGTGGGAGTGTTCTACATCCCTCTGCCTACCTCTTCGGGGTTACAGGCGTGAAGTTACGATTGTAATTTCGGTGTTTGGCTACCAATGAATATTATTACCTTACCATTGATTTCCGTAACTGCTGTTTCAAACTGTTCAAAATTATTATTATTATTATTGTAATAAAATTCTCCGGGGACAACGAAATTTCAGCTTCAACATGCATAAATTAATAAGATTCGATTACGTCTCAATACGTGTTCATCACGAGTTATTGTTTCACGAGTTATTGTTACACGAAATTTTCGATCATTTTATTAAGAAAGTGGACCAACAAATAAACTAGCATTGTAAATATTTTTTACAAGATCACTAATCTCTGAGTCACATATCTGAGTCTAAATCACTCGAAGGTGGTCTGACGACCTGAAGAAGACAGCGGAGTACTGCTGGATTCGGAAATGTCAGGACCGGGAGGTATGGCGTCGATTAGGAGAGGCCTTTGTTCAGCGAACCTTCAAGGGCTGGCGATGATGATGATGATGATGACGAGCCTAAAGCTTTTGATTCCATATACGATTTTCCGCATAATATAACATATTATATTATGCGAGATCACTCAATTAGTCGGAATGAAATTTTGCTTAGGCGTTTTAGAATGCGCCTCTTAATAGACGTGAATAATGACACTTGCAGCGTAAATTATGTATGGTTAATTATTCTGGTTATTTTATTAAACTTGTGCTTTTTCGACCCTCAAATAACCAATTGTTTAGATGAGGTGTCCGTTGTTCTAAACACTATACTGGAATGACACTTAAATAAAGTATTGCATTTAGCGAATATCAATGTTGAAATCGATAAAAAAACTGTCTACACGCAAAACAACAACAGCATAAAATACAACGGAACGAAACATAAACAACGCGAAAGTAACCAAGCCGCGTTCAAAACGGCAAACATTCAACAGGCAACATGTTTGGAAATTGGAGAATGAAATAAAAGTGTAATACTGGCAACACAAAGTTTATTCACATCGGCACACATAAACGGACGATGTTGACAACACTCACAATGGTATCACAGATGTAATCTGATTCCCATGATCAATCTTCAGGCAACAATTGGGTGGAGATGAAAGGCACAGATGTTGGAGAGATTGCTTTGAATTTCTGCCCCGTGTAATTGTATGGTGTGCGCCGTTACAACGTTGTGTTACCGATAATTGACATACTAAAATTTACGTCATTTTTGTTTAATTTTTCCCTGACAGTTCAATGGAACTCAAAGGGATTATATTTTACATCTGCGATTCCCCTTGTGGTATGGTACATTTGTTGTAAATAAAAATTTGTCATGTTTCAATGAAAGAAGTTCATGTTACTAATTTCTAAATTACTACTACAGTTTGATTATCTAGATTTAATAGCCATATAGAACATAAAATATGTCCAGAATGGACCATTGATTATGTCGATGTCTATAAAAATAAGAAATACTCAACGATAATCCATTGACATCACTCAACATGTCCTAACATCGCACAAAACCATATTATCGATAGGTAACTAGCCAAAGCTTGTCCATCATTATAAAATGGCGCGCGATGAAAAAATTATCCAATGTGCCTATTCGGTTACTAAGCTCGAATACATTGTAAGGGAAGATAACAAAAAGCGATAAGAGGTATCCCTGGTGAATACAGTGCCTTAATGTCCTTTATTGGAGACCAATATTGTTTGGCATAACACTAAAGATACCTTTGCCTTTTCAACGATTTTTTTGTGTGTAATCGCTATTGTGTGGGCTCAAGCGTGACTCAATACGAATACGTTGGGTGGCGTTAAAATTATATTATGTAGCTATTACTTGTGTTCATTGAAATGGTTTAATCTATTACTATTTGTGTCCACAGGTATATTTTCTTTACCATTTTGTTCCGTTGTATAAATGTAGCTTAGTCTTAGATATAAATTATTCCTATATTTTAGGACATTGCTACCTTATATTGTCGAAGAGAACATTGATATGTGTCCATTGTTCATCTGGAAATTATTAGATAATCGTAACACCACGCCTATGACAGACGGATGTAATGTAGGAATGTAGAATGCTCCCACGTTTCAACAGTTACTATTAATTATTGGGTAATACAGAAAAATTACGACGGCATTAGTAAATTTTTTGATAATGTTTTTAACAAAATAATCTCATTTAAAATCTTAGTCTCGTTATGTATATTTAATACTATATGAAATACTCAGACCTCTTATTAACATTTTTGTCAGATACATATATGTACATAGCTCTATAATCTTACTTTTAGAAGCTATATTTTGTTTCCTTTTCATTGTTAAATCTAAAGTTAGGTCACAAAATAGAATATCTAGTGCTAGCCTTTACCAGTTGACAGGATAATGGTGCGAATGTGTCGTGAGAACAACATCTAGAGTAATATTTTTATCAATGTAGTCACAAAAGACACTTGAAATAAATAAATTTACGATACATGAAAGTACCCCAATAAATATTTAAATGTGGAACGTATTAGTATTGCAGTCATAAACGAGACGGTATAACTATCGTATACAAAATGAATACAATTTTAATTTCGATCTTAAAAGTCAGGGCCGTTAAAATCAAGGTTATTAAGCATACAAATGCAAATTACATTTTTACACTAGGATCATCACTCGGGGTCTTTAGGGTCAGGTTTAAAAGAGCATTATACGAAAAAAAACCCCGCTCATTCTACACAAATAAATCATTTTGATCGATACGATGGACCAACTCACGTGCGAAACTGGGATGCATTGTTACATAGCCCTCATAAGTTTCTGTGTAAAGTATAAACTTATAGCGTATTTATTTCGTCTCTTAATATTATTACATTACACGTGAAGAATATATAATACGTTATATACTGAGACGTCAGATCAGAGATGTTTGGCTAACTTATAATGTAATTGCTAACTTACAATATTGTATAAAATATATTAAGCTCTTAATAATTAACCCGTAACCTTTATTCGTGGTTTATTTGTGCATGTATGTGCGCTTAGTATTTTTTATTACTGCATCGTCCATATAGATCCCTCACGCGGTTGGCAAATAAAATTAATTTATTTCGATATGTATATATTATTTTTCTAAATAAATAAAAAATATGCACTATGTAATACTAGAATTATGAGAATTGTGTACTTTATGTTAAAAAATTGTTAAAATAATACGCAATATTACAAATATCGAACACCGTTCCGCGTCCCTTTTAACGCGAACACTACAACCCTTAAATACGAGCCATTCGCTCGGAAGAAGAGATTCCTTTGTGAACTCCAATACGCCGTCCCATTTTAAACTTATAATAATAATGAAATTCCCCCAAATTAATTCTGTTATTTTTGTTCTGGCCGGCTTTTAAATTCGCTCATACGACACTAATTTTGTTTTTATCACAAATATGTCTGAATATTCTATTATAGTTATTAGATACGAGACTTCAGTTACTTCTAATATGTTGTTAGTTTGATTCCTTTTATGGAGAATAATATAAATTTAATATTTATGTATTGAGAATTATTTCTATACAATTTCTTAGATATTATGCTGAGTTTGACTCGTGAGAAGGAATTGCTACATTGGTATTGCTTTGTATAAAACTTACCTCCTATCTGAATATTCCAGTAATATGATTGAATAATATAAAAATGGTACACTTAATGATAAAGATATTATATTTATACATATAATACATATATCTATATGTAATTATATGAGAGTGGTATATACATACATACTATGCCAATATTTTTCCCCACCAAGGACGCGATTTCTACACTTTTTCTCGATCACATAGGGTTGTGCAGATGAGAATGCTTATGTTAGGCATTATGAACATTCTTCTAGTATATTGTTTAAAGTGCCTAATAAAAAAAACACCCTGAAGTCAATGATTTGTATCGAATGATAACAAGTGATAAAGGCGTACCAATACGGAAGAGCGTTGACATTATTGCTT
>DWDW01001203.1:0-12116 GCA_018245635.1 Mimoniades versicolor eupheme
GTTGAAACGTCGGAGGGTTTTATATTCCTCTGCATACCTCTTCTGGGATTATAGGCGTGATGTCACTTTTACCTTTTATTTAAGATAATGATTTTTTTACCCCTTTTATCATTCTACTGCTGGACAGAAGTTCCTCCCAATATTAGATATATTTATATAGCAATAGTATGAAGTGAACAGTGTAAGTTTTTATACAGCAGCAAAAACAATACCAAAAACAAAAGGAACTGAAATTTATTAATCTCGTAGCTCGTAGCTGCAGTAAAAGCGTCTTTAGAATATAATGCAAATAAAGCTCTTCCGACAAAGTGAATCCTGCGTCACTCACCGCAGCTATTATGTTATTTTAATAAACAATCAACTTGGCGCACAGTATGAAGACTCGCCGATTGACGCCTGTCGATTCTGCTATGTATTTTAATATGTTTCATTGCGAGATATCGACAACTCTGTCTTCAGATGCAGTAAGAGCTCGCGGGTGTATTGAAACGATTAATATCGTTACGAATATAGGAATCGTGATTTGCTTGTCGTTGACTTGGACTACACTTTGGTAAAAAAGAAATGTTATGTAGTGAATAATTTTGATCTTTTGTTTTCTACTCCGCCAGTCCCCACTGAACGGGAGTGGTCAAATAGGCTTCAGGCGTGATTGTGAGTTGTGAATGAGACCAGTGTATAGCGGTAGGATATAAAAAAAGAGTTGCAGTCAAGTTTGCTTAAGCTGTCACTTTTTTTTATAGGCCGATAATTATCATATTTATGACGTAATAAACTTGTACTTAAATATCAACGATTAAAAAGAGGATATTTACATATTTAAACTACTTATATCATATTAACAAACGGTCTGTGATTAAATAAGTTTTTATCACTAATAAAATGATAAATAAAATTGCCTCGGGTGAGGATCGAACTCACGACCTTAAGATTATGAGACTTACGCGCTGCCTACTGCGCCACCGAGGCGGTTACAACGCCTAGTAAAATCAACATCTATAACCATCGATGCAGACCGGCTTAGAAATATGGTTTTCCATTATGTCAAATGTAAGAAATAAACGAAAATTATTATTATTATAGAATTATTATTATTTTGCTATAACAAACTTGTATTTTAAACGTCAGCGCGGAATTACAACAAATTTGCAATTGAACATAAAAAAACCTTATTTTTCTATAAATCTGAGATTGTCTATAAGGAAGATTGGTGCTTAGTTACGACAAATTATATCATTTATTTACAAAGAGCGTTCGGTTCCTCAACCGGAAGTACATGAAAGTGTTCTCGAATGCCAGTAAAAAAAAACGGGAATGAATTAATCAACACTTATCGCCACATGCAAGTAGTAATTACAACGATATTAACATTGCCCCGTACACAATGCGCGCACCGACGTAAATATTTATTTTGATACAATCCCAACCGCTCCGGCAACGCGTACTGTCTAGGTATACGTCAAGAGAAAAATTTAAAATAGTTCACGAATAAAAGTTGTACGTGCTTCTAAACACCTTTGAAATAAACACGCCGCACTTTGTTCGCGCTGACGGGCATTACAATAAATGTACATACATACGTACGTACAACGGGCACTTAATAAAATAACAAACATCTAGCCCTGTTCAGTGTTACCCGGCAGCTGGATCTAAATACTTCTTTTTCTATATAAACACCCGCCTTTGTCTATTCAACAGTCGATCGGGTAAAAAACGACGCAGATATTTGTAGAGAAAAATCTCATTGTAATAGTAGTAACATATTCCGGGGAATCTCTGGAACAAGTGAATCGCGAAATCCGCGCACGCGCATATTATGAACATTCGTGATGTTATTTGTCGAATCATAAACAAATTTAATATCGCTCCACATGTATAAAACTTACAAATATATAAGCATATAATATTCATAAGTAATTAAATGTAGTCACTACAGGACAGGCTATGTCTACTTTGGAATAAGATAGCCATGTGTATAAATATTCCAATATTATTCTTATTTCAGTAAAAATTAGTCCTGTCATTCTATAACATATATACCTTGTCAACGCTCTCGTATAATAAATATATCTATATAAATGTAGGTATATATTTATAAACATAAGGGCTTTAAAAATAGCCATAGTTTCAATGCAATATTTGCAGTAGGTACCTACTCATGTCCTTTATTTTTCCAAACACTTTCATGACATCTTTTTAAAAGATAATAATATCATGTCATTGGCTGTTCACCATACTCGTTTTAGTGACTTAGCCATATCTACCTACTCAAAAAAAATGTCTTTATTTCTACCAATTAAAGAAATAATTATGACTAAGACAGGCCAGGTAGAGTCGGGTTATTTACCTTACTTAACAATGGTCATGCAATCTCTTGATACGAAAACAAATGATCAACTAAAGTCATTAGATAAAACTAGGATATTTGACAAACAGCCCAGCTATCCAAAACGATTTGTCAAGAAGATATCTCGTGAAGGATTGGCGAAACAAAAGCGAACCACGACAGATACAAATATATTAATACCTGTAAAGTAATTGAACAGTTTATAACGAAATTGAGCGTCAAATAGGAGGTATTGTGAATTTATATTTTGTTACATAAACATTCCGCGGCGCCATTATTATCGTTAAATGCAACGAAATGACAATCGTGTAATGTTTTATGCAAAACGAAGTGCCGGGAAACGTCTCGTCTCCGAATTTAAAACTCAATAAAGATCAAGATTTGTCGACCATCTTTGAAAAACACGATATCAGAGAAGCGGCGGGTGTCATTTTAAAAAAATCCCCCCTCTTCCGTCCGCACCGATTTTAATAAAAACATCTCGCTTTCTTTATTCGTTCTTTTGAAACCTCTTTTAAGCTGAAGTAAGTTTATTACTAGTCAGATCAGGAATTTCAATCTCACATCCTGAGTTAAGTGACTTTGATGTAACCGAGAGCATTAGATTATCCATTATCATCTCTAAAACCACAGCCGTTGGGTTGCAATTCAAATGATACACTGTCGGTATAAGTCCTTTCAAGTTGACAATACGGCCGTAACTGAATTTGCAGCTCCGCAGATCCATTGTGAAGCTTTAATACCGGATTCTATCAAACCCGTTCATTGACGTAATGGACAATGTAATACATACAAAACTTTATATTATAGACGGGTTAATTTAAATGTCCACTAGTATTATAAATAATCCAATTATGGCGTACCTAATTGGTAAGGGACCATTGACTTGTCATCGAGGTAGGCTTTGGGGAAATATAAACAACTTGTTAACAGCGCATCCAGAATAAAAACTGAACATGTACTGAGACATCTTAAAGCGAACTACAGAATCAATTCTAATATAATAAACGGATAAAATTGTAAATGACTTTGTAATTTGTTAACTTTGCTTTCTAATTTGGTTCCCAAAACCGACTAAGAAGTATCTTTATGACTTTTTTAATATGGATCGAATTGGTCCAATAAAATGCAGGTGTGTGGCATCCCTACTATTACCCGTACATGTTTAATAGAATATTTATACGCAAGGGAACGGAATGTAATGGGAAAAAGACTGTATCTGTATCTACACCAAGCTTTTAATACTTGCCGTGAGAATTACGTACCTAAGAGTAGTACTTTTTTCACGTAACTGATATGTTATAAAAATATAAATCACTGCATTTTTAGATAAATTAAAATGTTCCGATGGAACAGAACATGTCGACGGAAAATATAACAAATATTACGGTAATAAAATTTTAAATTCAGTAAGTGGTTTGGGATAGACATAGGAATGTAGGAATAATAATTACAGATGTACTAGTGCAACCATGATTTCGCGAAAATTATGGATAAAGCCAGTGTTAAAAATTACGTTATAACAACTTATTAATATTGAATTACATATATTCGTTTGTTTCATTAGCAATAATTATGTTGGTAATAAAAAGTTTATAGGACACACAATATACCTGTAACAAATAATGTAAATAAGCAATTTATACGTAAACACAGCATGTGTTTTAATAACATTAACATAATATCTAAACCGTTTTATATAATTAATGTAAATATAATTAACTAAGCTACGCATAAACTATTCAATTTTTTAATTTTGGATTCCGAGTAGCAAGAGCTTTCCCAGCTGCTGGAGATAAATAAAAATCAACAAAATATACATAACAGGAGTACTTTTATACGTCGATGGGGGCAGTGATTCTTAAACGTGAAATTACTTACACGAACCTTTAACACGTATCATTATTATCATCACAACTATTTTATTGTTCCACTGTTGGACTTCGATCTCATGTCCCAATAAGGAGACGACAGAAAGAGATCACGCGTTTGAATTAACATTATTGAGTACTGTTAGCTGTACCTATAGATTTTTGCACGGTGTTTTTTTACCATAAAAGCAAGTGATATTCAATTTTGAAATGCACGTAATATAGTGCGCTTAAAGCTGCGTACCTGTATTCGAACGCCAGATCCCCGAGGTGGGGTGTTGAAAGCCAAAATACTAAGCTATCATTTCTCGTTTGCTTTATCTATAATATTAAAAGCCGCATTCCGTAAATTCTCCTATTACCACGACAAACACTGGCCGATAACCGTGAGCCCATATTTCAACAATCATTAGACTACTCGGTGAAAAGTAGAAACACCAATAGGCCTCTAATAGCTCCGGCTGAATAGCGGGCATCCCCGAATGGATGTTGGAACACGGTCGAACGAGCAAACTCAATCCCTAACTGCCGGTTGTATGGTGCATTCGGTCTACAATGACCTAACAGTGCCGTTAATGTGGGTGTGTGTTGTTGGAAAAGTGGCATTGTTATACAAGTCTGTTTGTATTTATGTCTAAACACAAGAGTCATTTAATTGATTACAGACTCTATTTGTTATCATTACATGATATCCTTAATTTGAATTTGTTGGTTATTACATTTTGTATTACGTTGGCAAGTTCTTCTAGGGATGTGTGTAAGGTGTTAGCTAAGATTGATGATGCTACGAAGCAAATATAAAGCAAAATTTTCCAGTCTGAAATACATATAAACTTACAAAAATGTTATTCTCTAATTACGATATCACTAAACAAAATATAAACATTATAATATAATATAAAAATATAAAAATATAAAAATTATAATAAAAATTATAAACAAAATAGGAACAGTTTTATATGTGGAGGGTATTTGCATGAAATGTAATACAGTTTGAGATGTAAACACAAAGCACAGCCAACCATTCCTTTGTATCGTCAATTTTTGTCTATTTGTATAGAATTCGACAGCTCATTATACCGACCTTAGAAGTCCTAATTAAAATTTTGATAGATTCGGTGAAAGCTTTTACGGTGGTGATTGAAAAAATAAAATAAAAAGTGGATACAATTTCAAAGACAAATACGTCATTATTTCCAAACCCGCGACATCAAAGAAAAAATGTCAATGCCGACAGATCTTCTTTTATAATATCTCTTATGATGGGGCTGTTGAAAAAATATCCGAAATTAATTTTCTCGATTCATTCCCTCACAAAAGAATAGTGTGGGGTATTTTCTTAATGATATTAAAATACGTCGATAGATGTGTTGTCTATGCATATAACTTGGTATTGATAAATTCAAATTCATAAAAAGTTTTACGCATATATTCATTTCAAAGGACGTACATTCGTATTACATATTTTACGATATGGAATAGTCTGAATATCATAAAATACAACACGTGAATTTTAAACAGTTAAATTGTTAATAATGCCCTGTTTAAATACGCCAAATACAATATAACTTTTCCGAATCAAAACCAAATGCCATAATATCTTTTGACAGCTTTTACATCATTTTCCAGTTACTTTCCAAACTTTATATACTCTACGTTTATTATCCGCTGAAATAAAAATGATTGAGAGTATTGATAATATTTATGAAAGTTTGGAATATGTTGTATATTCATGTTATCGATATAAAAGTATAATACAGACATCCCTAGCAAAGGGGCCATCTCTTTGATAGACTTCGTACAATAATTTATGCAAGTGGTCAACGAGGGGATTTAATCTTTAAGTAATTTCCTCCGTACAAATGGATAGGTTTTTGAATCGAATGAAAAGGGAAACTAGAAGATAAAGTCGAGTGCGTTTCAAATTAATGAGTTCATCTGTTTTAATGTATTGATACTTTCGTTTGCAATATTGAAATTTGGGCCAATGAGCTTTGTTATTATTTGAAATAGATCACTCTTAATTTCGATAATGTTTTGTAATGGGGATGGTTGAAAAAGTAATGTTCCAATAATAATAGATAGATAATTCGGATTTCAATCTTCTACCCTGTGTGTATGGACACGATTCTTCTAACTTTATGTCACTTCTGACTTTAAAATGGTATATGTCTATTTGAATATTAATAATGAAATATAAAGATTAAAAGTGAATGAGAACATCATGAACACTGCACACCTTCAATATATCTCTACATTGTTTTTTACCAAGTTCCCATTCTGAGAAGAGAGTGACTAGTGTCCAACAGTAATACGCTAAAAAGGATTCACAACGTTCATGGTTTACATATGTTTAAAAAAAAAAGCCCAACTCTGCAAAGGTCAGTTTCATTTACGATTTGCAGGCTTAATTTACGAAGCATAAAATTTTTTTTTTCTATTTGACAATACTTTATAATATGAAATATATAGATAATAAATCCTCGTAAATTGTTGTTCTTGTCAATAGTCTTACAATGTACACGTAGGTATATAAAATATATGTCTACCGCAAATAATTTACTGAAAGTAGAATGTAGCATTAAATCTCTCCATATAAAATTTCGCATTTCAATTCGAGTCCAAAATTCGAATAAACAGAGAACAAAGTAGCGCGCGACTCGCGATTGGTTGACAGAGAACAAATAAATATGGCTGCCTAATTTGCAAAAGCTACTTATCGGTACAATCAACATCAAATACGTATTCGAACGCCTTTGATTCACGAAACGATTATGTACCGTACCCTAATAAAGTCGCCATTTTATTTTGATCTTCAATTCCCCGCGCGAATTCTAATTTCGAACGAAATTCGCGCGGGAACTGTTGGTTGTGCGTGAATAGAACGAAACTTCGGAGTCCTAAGTTAAATGAGCGTCTTTAAATTCAAAACAAGCACAGAAATGTAAACAGACAATCAGTAGCGATTTTAAAGATGAAATTGGAATTCACAAGGAAGGGCGCGATCGGAGAGAGAGGTAATTTGACAAATACTTTGACTCGAGGCTTCTTTAGAGAAGATATACGTTCGAAATTAGAATTTTGAATAGTGCCAAACTGAACTGCGTTTTATGTAAGTCTTCGCCTTTGGCTTGTAATTGATGGAGAAAACAGACAGTTTATTTTGTAAGGGCTTGTTTGTATTAGGTATGGTCTGTATGGATGTGCATTCAGTTTTATCAAGGTTCCATTTTTATTAGTTCAAGCATTCCCATTTTATGAGAATTATACAATTTTCACATGTTACTTTTGGCGGTTCCTCCAAGAAATATATATGTAGGTATGTATAACGCAATATAGGTATCTAAACATCATAACTTCTTTAGGATGACAGCAATTTTTTTTATTTCCAATGTTAAGCTGTCTGAATTATCGATTAGTATTTTTATAAAAATAAATAGTTACATTTAATGACTTTTGAGATTATGTATTTGCTGTATAACATGTTTAATTTCCCGCCCATTCTGTAATCACTTACAGTTTCCGATTCCACAGATACGTAAATGCAAGAATCGGCGGCAAACAACGCACCCCGAACGCTTTGAGAGTAGCAAATGTAATCTGTTTTGTTAATTCTAAAACGTTTGCCGGCGTTTTTCATCTAAACCGGTAGGTACTTAGTTCTGTTTGCTCCGACCCGGGACGATTATGGAGCGTTGTTTTTAGCAAGGGAATTAGATGATACAGCGTTAAAATAAGTTAAACAGCGTTGCTTTGACATTTTGTAGTTTCTCCGTGGGAGGAGACATACATAGAACACATTTACTGAATATTTCTGTATTCCTTCAACTTGTATAATATAGATTGATTGTTTTACAAATACCTATTCACTCATATAGATTGTTGGCTAGAATTGATTAACGAAATTGTTCATAATTTTATAATCTTTGTTTAAATATTAAGGGTATGGAATGAAGAAATTACAGAACAATTTATTATTTTTGAAAGAATAAATGTTATTTCGTTCAATATGAAAAATTATTGTATGTAGTTTTCACAAGGCTTAATTAACTTTCCGATACAGTAGGTACATATCTATTCATACTAAGTATCTATATACATATATGTTGCTACTGTAATAGTAGGAAATTATGATAGTAAATTTATTATAGGTAAAGAAATTATTTAAATTCATTGATAAGCCACACAATTAATTGATAAAACACACAAAAACAAACCTTAATACAAAACACTTTCAAATTTAATAAATCAATGTTACACAAATTAATAATATAAAAATATGAAAACTCGAATAACTCGAAATGTCGAATTTAAAATAAAATAGTTTAGTTGTACATAGCATTGCATCAATACAGTGCATACAAGTTGTGTTCTTCCTGTCCCGTAAGGGACATTCCGTGAAGATATGTATGTCTGTACATACAAATTATAATATAATCTACACATGGTTATACACTTGTAAGGTGCAGTCAAATGAATAACTAATTCACCTTGCCTACATACGGATAGACTCGGCAAAATACGAGCGATCTACCCAAACAAGCATTATGATTTGGCAACGTATTACGCCATTATGTGCCAAGGGATGCCTTATTTGAATAAGCGCAAATTGTCAAAGAGATTTTATCAGGTTAAACAAAGATACTGCTTCTGTCACCGTTTGCCCCTGTACAAGGGTGCCTATTTAATGGGATCGGCTAATACGCTTGACGAGTTCTGTGATTTTAGCCCCCTTATTAATAGACATTTTTTATCTTCGTCTCTCCAATGCGGATTTTTTCTAGAGTGATAAGGAGCATGAGTCCTATTGCCAGATTATGATATAAGCAGCTTTACTATAGTGTTGCTTTGTGGGCGATACTATCTTTTACTGCGTATCGATCATTATGTGATAGATTGCTGCTAATTAAATTGCTAAGGTTTGCTGCTTTCTATACTTTGATTTGTTATAATTGTTTCTAAAGCAAGTAAATGCACGCCTATTAAAATAATAGTTACTTATTTTTTTGGAATTCTAATAATTTAGCCATGAAGGTTTCGTGGTAAAGGACGAAATAAAAATAAATATTGCAAGAGGTCCAATACTTAAAAAGCACCTTGAAGTTACCGCGATCACAAAACAAATATTCCGGCGCGAGCACAAAGCAATTGACGTCCACTAAAAAGGTTCCGAACAATCATCAATCCCAATCAATTCTCCATCAACACACCCCAACGTGAGAAAAATCAAACAAAACGACATCCAATCATCGAATTGGCCACAAAGGGCGCTTCCGACCCCCATTTTTATTTTTAAACAAGGTCCCCCCTACATCGTGACGCAAGATAGGCGATTTTTGCGTCATTAGTGTTCCCGCTGCGTCATCTTGACACGATTTGTCTATGGTTATCGCGCGATTTTTTTTTGGCGCCAACGCGTGGCCTATCGGTCGCACACATACAATATGCGCAGAATTTTCGCAGACTAATGTGTTGGAAGAAACTTTGAGGAGATAAGCGTTGAAAGCCGACGTTGGCGTTCGGTTTTTCCATTCCGTAATTTCGCCAAAAAAACTAATTACTTATAAACGTCTTTTTAAAAAGATTAGATTGAAACAATTTTTTACGCGTTTCATTACCTACAGATTTTACGTTTATTATTCGATTAGGATATGATTGGCGTTCTCACATCCTTACGCATTTCACAATAAAAAAAAAATTGCTCTCGTATCTCTCATAAACTAACCCTTGAAACGTAAAGCGGAAATAAAAGTCGAGTCGAGCCATTATTTTCGCCGCACGAAGTTCGTGCGGAGGCCAAAGCGAAGGGTAAACACGGGCACTAAAAAGCGCAAGAGGACTTCAAATGGCACGCGTCGTGGACCACAACAAACGAATGCGGCATGTGAACGACAAGCGGAATTATTTTAATTAAAGAAAAATTACCGCCACGAAATGCGCAAGTACCGCGAACGTTGTAGCGTCGCATTGAAAGTTGTATAAGTTAACCATCCAGTTTGGATTGTTTTACAGATCCGCTATTTCTATTCACATGGTGGTTGTCGAGCGGAATGTTTATTAATACATTGCATCATAATATAATGTCTATAGAATGTTACACTTATGTTTAACTATATCTTTACAACAAATAAAATATGACAGTATATTAAAGTCTGCATAAGAATGATAACCAAAACCATATCAGTTAAATTATGGAATAAACTTATATACTTTAAATTGAATTTTATAACACCATTTGACTGTTTCTATTATTTAGCCACATTTTTTGGCCTCGAAAAGCTATTTTGGTACCCGTTAAACAATATTTGCTGCATATTAAATTTAAAAAAAAAACTGTTTATGCTGACCATAAATTTCTAAGAACAATGCTCGAACAACCCTTCCCGCGAACAATTAGCGCGCGAGTGCACTTCGGGAACAACACTGGGTCCCTCTGACTGAAGCAAAGCGCTTCAGAGCCTTTTGCTCACCGCTCGCAGGCGGGACTTTCTCTTTTCAGTTGTCGACCGTTTTGATAATCTCATTTTGGGGAACATTTCAAGCTTTTTTGTAAGCGTACCAATTAATGTTCAGTCCCTGGGATGTCTGACTTTTTTAACATGTTTCTTTCGTTATATTACAATCAATTCATCAAGGCATCATTTCTCTATGGCTTTAGTAGTATTTCGCGATAAAAGATCTCAAAGTTATTATTAATAAAATTCTAACCAATATCTATACTTATGCCTGCGTATCATTCTTAAGTTAAGTATGGCATAGTATTCATATAACTTTATTGGAAACATTCATCAGACAATCGCTCTTTTAAAACAAAAAAAAATCTGGATATAATTTAAACATTAGGTACATCTATCTGAACTCCAACCGACATCAGATGCTATATATAGTGACACATAGTTAAACAAGTTAATATTTGTTAACATTAATGTAGGTATCTAGTAGTTTTAATTACTTGCTTTTAAACGTAATGGTGAATAATTCAAATAGGTATCGACCGGTAAAGTATCGACCTACTAAAGAATTGTTTTGTCGAGTACCTACTTGTATTCTGAATGAATTTTATTAATTTCTTGCGCAATAGAACGCAACGCACGGCTAGTACATATACCATGAAATAATCGATTGACCACTTCCAGTATCCATATCCCAAGATTCTCCAAATATCTCGACGCGATAACTTGAAATAACTCTTTATACAGTCACGAGCATTCCAAAGCACTGAGGGGACAAGTGACAAACACATTCTGTATAATTTAGAATGGAACACGAAACTTCTAATTACCTATTTCGACTTTTGTACCATTTCTCACCTTGTACCGCCGGTAACGTGATTCTAGGAATTATTATCTTACTAATGTTGCATCCACACTTAATGTTAGCTCGTAATTTGAAAAGATGTGGGATACCGAAACATAAACCGGTTCCAAATGAACGCGGCCGTACAAAAATAACGCACATATCTTATTTCAATGGTTTTAACAGCGTTTGTTCTTTTTCCAAATGTTATTTTTTTTAATAGCATTCCTTTTTTTGAATTAATAGAATGGGTTATCATCGAGACGTCATCGTGGTCCACTAATTATGTCAGTGTTGCCTACTGTCCGCCTCGGAATTACCAACATGACATTTGATCACGCCTATAATTCAAAATTTAATGTATACCTACGCGCGTATGAGAAAGGAACTGACGCAGAATTTGTGTTGGTAGAGAATGTTAACAGCCCACGAGTTTTAGATACTAAACATTTTATTGCCCACTTGTCTGACAAAGTACTGAACAGTTTTGTAATTAATTTCCACAATGGCCCCAGCCTCTCTGTATATCTGAATCCTATGTACATTGTAATTATTGGATGAAAGTAACCTGGCTGTATGATAAATGAGGTAAAGACAACTCG
>DWDW01001204.1:0-12115 GCA_018245635.1 Mimoniades versicolor eupheme
AACGTAACATCACGCCTGTCATCCCCGAAGAGGTAGGCAGAGGAATGTAGAACACTCCCACGTTTCACCAGTTACGTCCCACTATGGAATAGGTGGTGAGCCTATTGCCGTACATCGGGTACATATCCAGACTCCGAGCCTCAACTACGAGTAGAAATACTAATTTAGAAAAATAGATACCAATTGGACATTTGAACCGAGGACTTCCCGGTCAGCAATCGCGCCAGTGACCGCTCACTTAATTAATTAGGACATCTCCACAAGCGGCCACTCCATAACACGCTGGTTAAGTATGGATCGTCAGGCTTCGCACGCTTCAAACAACATGATTACAACCATTGGGGTGTGTAAGTTTGTTCGCGACTATTGCCTTACCTATAGTGAGTGATATCTTATCTTATATAATCACAGTATTATTATTATTAATGGTATTCCCTCGTCATATTAATTATATACATATATTATTGTAACATTTAAAAACATTAAGAGAATTAGACGCGTAGGTACTCAAAATTTTCCTCAACATTTGGCTTACCAGTCAGGACATTCAAAGTCTCCCATTATTAACAGCTCCGATACACATATAAATTAATAAATAATTGTTTCATCTAACCTCACGATACGTTCCTGACGGGGTAAAACAAAGGCATCGCGAACCAAATATCCTTACAGAAAATGATGTGCTTATAATAATAGTAATCGAATGAAATATAATCATATACGATTACATTAATTTATTTAGTAGCCTTATTGTTAAAATTGTCCACGACATTATGATAACTTATCGCAACATCACGCCTGTAATCCGGAAAAGGTAGACAGAGGTGTGGAGTACACTATTACGGTGTATTATTATATATTACTATTAATATATTATTGTTGTGCATGATGTATAATTTGATGGATATAATGGATGTGATATTTACATTTATCGTAGCTCCGTAAGTGAGGGCTCACAGTGCCGTCCGCGGACGAACAAGCTACGCCAGCAGGTAACAATATTTCGTAGCAAAAATTGAATAAACACATCAGCGTCCGCTTAAACTGCGAAAAGACAGCTCCAATAACTTCGGGCCCACGATAAATATTCCACACTGGCGACGTTTATAAGCTATTTGTAGGCTGCGTGTCTATGTTAATTCAACGTTTCCATGACGTAGATAATAAAGTCGTGTCGTGTCGGGACGGAGTAAGAATACAGTCCCCGACTTGTGATAGGCAACAAATACCTAATAATAACTAATTGTAACAGGTAACTAAGTCAAGCGCTTGTAGATCGCGGTATGGGGAGCCCTATGTAACGCGGTGGACAATAAGCTGATGATAATAATAAAATAAGGAGTTATATATCTAAATAAATATATTACTCTCTATCTCTCTATAGAGATAGACGACTCTTTATCGCTTACACCGCATGAGGATTATTACAATTTAACAGACAATTATAAACAATGAGGTGCCTCAACATATCTGTTCTTATTTTTGCCTTCACCAATGTTGAGCCATTCAGACAATTTCAATAAATCTTAGGTCCGTTCGATGTGAAAAGTCCTAAGTTTTAGAAAAATCTTATTAAATCCATCCTGTTCAGCGTTAGCCGATTAGACAAGGTGAGTATTAACTACAGGATATTTTGTGTCACAACATATTATTAGTAGGAATAGGATAGCAATATATAAGTTATTGGAATACAATTGAGATAAGCCCTTACAAATGGTCCTTATTTATTATTACCTTCTAGACAAACGAACCATGTTAATATGGACAGATGTATTCGTCACCATCATTGATTCCTGCATCCATCTATTTTACTATCGGGTCTACTAGCAGGATGAAGACGTTCAAACCGAGTCTGTCCCGCCGGCCGCTAGCCGGCTGACTCTATCCGCCTCTGGATAAACCCTGAGGTGTGCAGGGTACTTCGCGACTTTTTGAACCACCCTTACAGTAATTCACATTCAATCATGGAATACAAACAATTGTGTAAAGAAAGGATGTCTCGATCTATCAGCCACGATTTGTCTAACTGACACGTTGGTCGTGTTGTCCTTGGGTTTAAATCCCGGGTTGGGCACCATTGAATTTTTGCAATACAGATTTTCTAGTAGTGAATCACCACCTATTCCATAGTGGGACGTAAATGTAATTGGTGAAACGTGGGAGTGTACTACACTCCGCTGCCAACCTCTTCGGGGATTACAGGCGTGATGATACGTTTTAAACATTTACTTAAGCAGATTCTACGTAGGTACTCTTAAATATTCGAAAGCGACCACAAAGACTATTTCAATGACACAATCCTTTTTGTATAGGGCTGAGCGAAATCAGGAAACCGCGAAAGGAAACGACCTTAAACGGAATTCAGTGATCAATAAGATGAATATTTAATTGCAATGGCCTCTGACATTGTTCTGTGGGACTAAAGTCGAAAGTTATGCAATACTGTGTAATTAATCTCAATATTATGTACTTACTCTGATAATTTACGCCCCTTATTTTGGGTTATTTTTTCTATGAGTTATTAATTTGTCTGTCAAATAGACTGCCTCGACAATTTCGGATTGCTGAAAATTTTGTCGTTTTTATAATATATACAAACGTAATATCATTACGCATGTAATCCTCGAAGGGGTAGGATGAGTAATGTAGAATACTCCCACGTTGCACCAGTTATATTTACGTCGCATTATAGCATAAGTGCCTATTGCCATATTGCCATACACCGGACTCATTTCCAGACTCGGAGCCACAACTAGAAAATCTAAATAAACAAAATTTTGTAGTGCCCGAGCGGGGCTTTGAACCCTGATCCACCCGATCGGCAGTCGCTCTAGCAACCAACACGACCAACGCAGCAGTCACTTCGTACGTTCCTTACGTTATATACTCAAGGGTAAATTTATCTAAGCGGCGTATATTGTATTTGGTGCCGCTTAAGTTGACAAAGGCGTAACTGGCACCGAATTTACGTCGCAGCCTTGTGTAGGTACATGTGTAAGCGAATTCCTCGCGGAGTCACGTATGGACTCCCTCTAATACAATTTGTTCGGAGACGCGCACCGTCCGCGGAATGCAAACAAGCACTTCACAACATATGACGATTATTCGCAATTTGTTCCCGGAACATGTACCTTATCGGCTTATTGGCAATTTAAATAACATTATTCGAATATATTTCGTGTGTTTTGCATGGAAGATACACGTCCACGAAATACTGTTATTTTTACAGGGAGAAATAATATTATACGAGCAAACGTCAATTAATTTTACAAATGGCAAACGCAACAGATCTAAGTACCTAAGATAAGATATAAAAGAGTCAATTGAAAGTTGACTTTTATTCGAAGTTACTCATCCAATGTTTGTAAAATCCATAAAACCCAGCTACAGAGCTAAAGTAATTGAATCGAAACTTTCCATTCTCGTTATTTATCCTGTAGGCCAGTTTCAATTCCTTCGACTGAGTAGGTACCTATCCTTAACTTAGCAGTTTAAACACATTTTGAAAAGTTCCAGCTTTAAACTATTAGTGGGTTACCTCATTAGATATGTATATTAATATTTTTATTATACACTGGTGAAACGTGGTACATTCCGCTGCCTTCCTCTTCGGGGATTACAGGCGTGAATTACGTTGATTGTACACAATTACATAATTACGTGCAGGTACATGATTTTTTCTATATCTCTTACTGCTTTAAGTAACGCGTTTTTAGTAAAATTAGATGCGATAAATCGCAACAAAATTCTTGTTATGTTTATATAACTTTTCACACCTTTCCACTCTCAATCTTATTTATAAAGGCAAATGAATTTATTTGATTCTATCATAGTACTCCGATAGAATCTGTGTAAATAAGTAAATATGTTTTTCGAATAAATAGGAATGTTATACCTGAAAGATATATATGTATATTATGTATTTCCCTGTACAGTTGGAAACACAATTTCTTATGAAACAGTGCTCGTGAATTGCAATTTGTGTTAATGTCATGTTTATTACTTAAAATTTTCTTCATCATCATGATCATCATCATCTTTAAGTCTCTTGTAGTTCCAATACTGGTCACCGGCCTGTTCTTCGAGGCTTCTCATGAGAACAGTTAACGCCATAGTATACCAAACTGGCTGTTATACAGTAAATAGTTCTCCTTCAGTCACTATTAAAGGATGTTTTTAATAAACGATCGTTCGAGCACAGCCTGTTTGCTGAGTCCGATGTTTGTGCGGACGCTTACTGTTGTTTACAGCGATATTCCACTCGAATTATTAAGTCTTGGCGGCGTTCGCCCGCAAAGCAAACTCATGAATAATAGCCGTGAATATAGTAAACTACACACACGATCTGCACAGTCCAGGGATTATCGAAATTTATGGGGCACGTGTGTGACGCACCTCGCTCGTCCCGAATAGGGGTGCGGCCCGAAGAAAAATATTGTGGCGGCCGCCGAGCTTAAATATTGATGGATTTATGAACGCTCTTAAAATTATGACAGCCCTGAGCCACCGGCAACTTTATTGAATCTTATCTTGCGGCTAAATTTATTGAGCTCGCTACAAAGTTTAGGGGAATCTCTTTGTTTTCGGTATTAAGTACACATTTCATACCGTGAGCGGATAACAGGTTTAATTTTAATGAATTTTTGATAGCTTTTGTGCTGTATTCGTTATGTAAGAGAGTGAGGTTGGATTTAATTAACACACTCAATGCAATACTCATTTAGTAATAGTTTGGTACCTTAAATAGCAGCGTAGGGACGTTGTAGGCATAAGACTGGGCTGTTACAGTACCTAGACAGATACAGGGCTAGATGCATGTAGGTACCTTTGACTAACCAAAATTAGGTGCTTTTATACGATTAAACATCAGTCGTTACAATGCTAAAAGACATTATGAAATAACTTATACGCCGCAAAGTATTCAAAGCAATAATGTTATTTTTGACGTGCTAATTTAATAAATCCACACTTGGTTCGAGTAGTAGACAATAGGCTTGAGACCTCTCATTGTGAGATACCATGAATTTACTACAGCGGAGTCATAAAATAGTTGACAATAATAATAATGTTGATTACATTCGAAGCATCAAAATGAGTGACGAGTTCGAGTGACGAAAATAGCAGACATTCTCTTTGTTATTGATATATGATAGATATTATGTATGTATAGGTACTTATTTATTGTAGTTTCCGCAACGAAAAGTTTCAAAAGAATTTTTTTACACAAAATCACGTGTCATTAAAGTTATAAGAGCCGTTATAATATACGATCAGAACCAGATTATTATCCAACTTTAATCCACCTTTATTTATTTATTGAGTCAATCACCTTAAGCATCGGCTCTTCAGCAATAAACTAACCCCGTAACTCAAAACTAGCACATTAATTTCAACGAGTTTCAATCAAAAAAGGTTCATAAATTTCATATTGTACTCGTAAAAGTATAAAATTTTTGCTACTTCTTTCATTATATCGCAGGTATATCAAATTTTCGTTATTACAAATGACGCTAGCTGTATAAAACTATTAAACCAACTTTTCATATAACTAATCTTAAAATAAAAACTAACTTAACTGACTAAAAATCCGTGTATTTATAAGATATAATATCAAGATCTGGTGTTAAAACTTGCGACATTAACCCGCGAAAGTTTCAGCCTTAACGTCGCCGTTAAAACTTTTCTAGGTGTTATGTCATTTGGGGCCTAGTTTGCTCAACTATTTATATCAGCAGAGTCATAATACTCCCGACAGTACACATTCAATTTGCAAAATACGACCAAAGTTATTGATGAAGTACCAAAACTATATGAGCTGCTTCGAAATAATAAGAAATCAAATGCCGATCTTATCAAAATTATTTTGTATAACCAACGGTTACTTAACAATAGACTCATTCGTGTAATTTTTTATTAGGTGAAAAATCTGAACACGGTTTGCAACGTATATCATCTCCAAAACTTTCTGCTATTTTTGTTCTTAAAGCAAACGCGTGTGATTTTTCTGCAGTTTCTGGCATTCCACTATTATCATCATCATCATCATCATCTGGCTCTGGAGGTCCATTGCTGGACATATGCCTCCATTAATCAGCGTCATTCTTAAAGCTCTTGGGCCTTTTGATTCCAGCAGTCTCTATCCTCTGCAGCTGCTGCCTTCTCCAGGTCGTCGGATCATTTGGTGCCAGACCGACTTAAGCTTCTTTTACCGAAACATGGCCGTCTCTCAATTACCAAAATATAATTTCATACAATGTCAGTTTGATGTTAATAAGATTGGTCGAATTTATTGAATGTATTGTTAGAAAACGCAAACAAAAATTTAATAACTGTTGAATGGTTTGATTGTTTGCTTTTAGAATCTAATAAAATCTAAGTCTCGATAAACTCTTTGAAAAGTCGCGTTACGTGTTTTCATCGGACGATTTCTTTTTGAAATATCGTATGATAAATATTGGCTCACACACATGGCTGGACATCACTCAGAAAATAATAAGAATAGCTTCGAAGGACCTTAGAAAGGTGAAGATGTACTAAACATCGATTTTCCACGATCGGGTGAACATAATAACTTCTCCCCTTTTTGGTAATCTTCAATTTTCGGAAGGAACTTAAAAAAAGAGCAATAAACAAAGAAAACATTTATGCAATAAATTTTTTCTAGGTAGTAATAAAAAAGCAAAAAAGAAAACAGTGTTTTGTGTAAACGAAGAATTTCTGTTACCATAATTTTTTTGTTTGTTATTAAAACCTTTAATAAATGATTAAATACGCGTAACCATGTCCAATTCAATATGTCGAATTCAACCATGTCCAATTCCACATTGAAACATTGTAATGTCAATAGATAGAAATGCGTTTATATAAAAGTATTTTTCCGACACTTTTATTTTTACTTTCGATATTTTTCGATACGAAACAACTTATGGTAAACACATGTAAGCAATTCAGTTTGCAGGTACCCTCGCGGAATCTCAGCGTCCATTGAAACTACACGGACTACTTCCGCCATTGTACATTCATACGTCTGACGAACTTCGAAAGAAAATATTTTCTGAAAAGAGTGGGGCACTCCAAAACTAAATCATTTGAAGCAGGAATATAAGTTGCGAGTAACAGACAGATGGCGCAAGTTGAGGTGCAAATAAAGTTTGAGTGGAAAAACTTATTCTTCCTTCGCAAATCCCGTCTGTTGAGAGTCTATGCCCCCGGGATACCTTTAACAATTTGTAAGTTATTTATTGCTACCAAGAAATATCATTAACCCCTTTAAAATTTACCTCCCTGTGAACCGAACCGGCTTCGTTTGTTTCAGGTAATACGTTTTCGTCCCGATTGGGAGCCGATAGAACTTTTCACTTTGAAGGAATCTTTCTAAATAGATGTAGGAAGAACGTCACTCCAATTTTAAAGAGGGAGATATAAATTATAGATTTACTTAGCGGGTTTTCTAAAGGAAGTGATTTGTGGAAAATGTTGGTAGCACCATCACTAAAAGGTGAGTGTGATATTATGTATGTATGTATGTACAGGTAATATACGTCATCAAATGGAATGTGACATTTATTATGATTTTAAAATATTTCTTAAGCAATTTACGTACATATTCAAGGTCTAAGTACTTATGAACATCGATCTACTTTACGAATACTTAGTTCGAACTTTGCAAATAATTTGTTACGAAATCCTTATAATTTTCACAATCACCGTTGGCTAGATTCGCACAAAGTTTGTCGGATTTTAACAGTGAAACTATTAGTTATGAAAACTTAGTTGACATGCAAATGTTCGCCCATTCTCCTAAGCGATCGTCCTACTTTTGGTACTAAATTTATAATTTTGTTTGCGCCATATTCATGTTAGATTGCTTAAGTAAGTACTTGTGTTCTTCAGCAGGACTGGTGTTACATACAAATAATTAGATTTTTTTGGGATGCTGACGTATTCAATTTTATATGGATAATTGAATGTACCTAAAGGAAAATTGCTAAAATTTTATTAAGTAACGAAATATAGGTAAAACAATATTATTATCTTGACAATGAAATTGATTATATTTATTCGAAAGCTATGTCAATCGTCACAAGCAATAATGGAAACGAATTGTTTTTTAAACTCATGTAACTCATATGTAAAATATCGTAGGTTTCAAAAATTCTCAATTAAAAAGTTGTAATAACGAAAAACAGCTTGAGGATAAAAGTAGAGGATATTTTAATTTTAAATACAATAAAATGACTTTAGAAGTTATACTTACATTAAATAAAATTGTCTGCGTTATTCGAGTCAAGTGTCAACTAATAACTTGGTTACAAAGGCAAGTCTGCTACGAAAATAGATTTGGCGCGACCACGTTTATCATTGAGTTAAAATCTTGCAAATTTTGAACGGTACTTGTTAATAAGTGAATTCGAAAATTTTAAATTTAAACGAATCAACCTTAACTTGATCACGTCACTGCTGGGGATGGTCCGGTCCAAAGTTGCCCGTGCAAGTGAAATGAACGTCTGACAAGTTTTGCGTTGAACGTCCTAAAATATTTACAAACCTTATATCGCCAACTGCGTAAAATTATTGCAAGTACCTGTAAAGAAGAATTAAGAAGATTATTATTGAGCAAATATTTATATTATAAGCGGGTCAATGATAGCTTAAGCGGTATGACGCTAATAATATTACTATTATATCATCTTGATAGGTCAATAACGGGGTAGGCAGAGAGTATAGAAAATAACTAATGATAACAATGTAATATGTACCTCTGCCTACCTCTTCAGGGATTACAGGCGTGATTTTACTTTTTTTATGTATAAAGTTATGTAATCGTACAAAATTATGTAATACGTATAAAATTATGAACATACATAATTATGTACATACACATAATTATGTATGTACGTCATTATGTATGTACATAATTTTATACGTATATAAATCAGGAGCGCGTCACACAAATGTGTGTCCCGAGTGGGAATCGAAGAAAAATCCTTTTACTCAGCCATTACCTTCGGTAATTACTGGACTATCAGATCAATCAATATTCCTAAACACATATGATCGTAAAAGCTTACTGTAAGATGGCATAAAGATGAAGATGAGTAAAGAAATAATTTTTCAAAAGCGAATTATTAACCTAACCAATGCCTTGTTATGTATTCACTTTACGTATAACTTCCAATTTATATATTGATATACCCAACCAATACCCAACCATCCGCTCAGAACATATTTATCCAATACATAATAACATTGCGCGTAAGTTAAATTAAAACGCGTAAGGTCATCTCGCGTGACAGGCGGCAAAATCTCGGCTGAGTGATGGATGCGAAGGAGGACGTGTTGGCTTATTACGAACTGCTCCCAAACAGAGATCGGACTGCGTACAGCTGACGTCTCATTTTTTTACAAGACAAATGTTGACGTCGCGCTACGGATTGGGCGATGCAAATAGAATGTCGTGATGCCTTTATTATTTTAATAATACGTTTGAGACAACTTTTTTATCTCGACTTATATCGTATGTGCATACTTTGTTATGCTGTTGTCGCGATTACACTTTGTTGTGTTTAATATCCGCTAGTTCATCCGTTCCGTTACTAAGTTTGGATTTAGCATAGAGTTGAATACCATTTTAAAAGATAAAAAGTTTGGTTGGAATATAATGTCTAATATAACTTGTATAGTTTTTCCAACATGGTTTTATCGACTCCAGTTACTAATTTCGGAAAATTCATAATAGCTAGACTAACTACCTAAGAACTTTCATTAATTTCAGCCGTGGCGTCTGAATTTCCTCTTTAATGAATACTTGTATCTTGGTCGGCGATATCAAAGATCAAATAATCCCCAAAGTTTCGACGTTGACTTTATCGGTGTTTCTAAGTTTTTAGTAAAATAGTTCTGGCGTTAAAAGACGCGCCTATTACCGGCGTACGAGACGCGGTTGCTTATCTTTTATTACGTCGCTTACGAGGTTCTAGGTATAAAACTAGTTACAAACAGTGAAAAATAGAATGATAAAACTCTAAGCTGGAGGACATTAAAAGTATCGGTGGTATATAAAAGTTTGGGCAACTTTCGGCCGACGGCCCGATAATGGTGCGTCACTCATCCGCTGTTGGATGCTACAGATTTACATTCACGTGATTTACGACTTCTTCATAGAGAGGGGAAAAAATGTACAGGAAAATACAAGGCACGTGACACCTACCACGAGCGCTCCCGCCAAATTGCACGTTTATAGTCGTTTAAAGCCGTTTAAGTCATAATTGGAATTGTGTATGTTAAACATTTTTTGAAAGAGTATAGTCCGTGGTTAGGCTCGTCATTTCGCGTTGTTTTTGAAGTTTTAGAACTACCAAAGGAGCTTGTTCTTACTTTTAATAAAATGTTTTTTGGAATTAACATTAACGTTGGATCAGTGACAATGCGCAAGGACGATAAGTGATTGAATGCATTCAATATATTTTTTTTTTGTTTTTTTTTTGTATTGTTCAATATTTGTTTTGTAAGTTTAAATGAATGTGTGATAAAACTATTTTTAATGTTATGGATAACATCATAACTGCTAAAATAATAACTGATTAAACAATAAAACTAAGAAGCAAGCGTAATGCACAATACGATTTTCATTACTTAAATATTCTATTGGTTAGTGCTGTATTTTTAATTTGGCAGAAACTAGGTATAGAGTTAATAAATATACCGCGTATCAACTATTCCCGGATCGTGAGCTGAGATAACTGAAACCTCTGCAAGGAGTAGGGGACGCGATATGCTCTCGAACAAAATAGAAAAAGATATTGAATCGGCAAGAAAATGCCGTAACTTAAGAAAATGTCACCCTCTATCAACCTTCTACGTGTTGCTTTGTGTTCAACCCCATCTTGATACAGCGAGTTCAGGTTTCACTTCCATAACAGAATAATCTCTGCAACAATACAGTCAAAGTGTCTTCTATTTTTTACATTCATTTTTTCCCAACTATTATAAGTAAATAATTTTGTTTAAAAAAATTTTCATTGCAAAATTACTTATATTTTTAAAACAAATATTATCTACGATACCTACTCATAAATGTGTGAAAGAAAGAAATAATAGAGTGTTATGTTCAATTTTTTTTTACATATCGCGTACTAATCACAACGTTGTAAAACGAACGATAATAACCATTCAACATTGTTCAAACTGTCTTATATTATTTTAGTAATACACGTTCCCAAAATGGAGAATCTGTGAAAAAATGTACAAAAGGTCATCCTTTTATCTCACAATTTGCAATTTGAATACGCAGACAAATTAATCCAGCAAAAAATTAACCAAAAGAATACAAAGCGGCAACGTGCGAACAACGGCCCGCTCCGAAATATGCGAGCGAGGATAACATTACAGTCTATTTCGGGTGCACAATGTTCAGAAACGTGATGCTAACTCGACATTGTCACATTTTTACGTGTTTGCACTACCCACTCACCCTTGCATATTCGTTCTGCTGTAAAAATCCGAATGCTTACCTAAAGTTTAATAAAGCTAGCTTTCTCCAACCACTCCTCAGGCGTCCACACAGCAACGTGGACCGTCGTGTCGCTACCGAGCATGTGTACAATCTTTTTGATATTCAGGACGCGTAGTTTCATTTCAAAAGGTAACGTTTGTTATTCTTTAACAAAGAAAATCACGCAATGCATTCAGACAAAAACGAGAAATCTCCAGTAACTAATTTTCGCTTCTACTCTCCTGTGTATAACCGCGAACGTGTGGGAAATATCAGAGGCGGCGTCTTTGAGAGATAATAACCTGTCTTGTTTTCCGTTGTGTTCGTCAGACGCCGTCCTTGTCACGTGTCGAGGTGTAGACAGAGATGGCTGAGGGTTGTTTTGTCACTAACGCATCATTTGTACTGTTTGCGAGACCGTTATTGAGCTTGTTTTTGGCAAACTGACTGGCGTATTGCTACGCCCTGTGCCTTTAGCCGAAATGAAAGAGGCTTTCGGTTCAGGCCGGAGAATTGGTTGCCTTCATTACAATTAAAGGGCCTCTGTTTGCGCGTCTGGCGAAACACTGGTATTAAGAGTAATTAAGCGGCTAATTGTGACGGCAACGATGGCAGACGTAA
>DWDW01001205.1:0-12113 GCA_018245635.1 Mimoniades versicolor eupheme
ATATATCCTTCGGCTTTAGGTATACATTTTCTATTTCTATAGCATAATAACTGTATAATGCTCACAGATTTTGGGAAATGAATATTCTTTAGCTGAAGTTACTAACGTAATATTTTGTATTAGTTCACATTTGTAAAGTGACAGAAGTCAATTTTCTAAGACTAAGTATAGAATCCAAGTTTATTATAAGGAAGACGCTAATCAATAAACATGTGTTAGTAGCAAAATTCTTATTTATATAGCAAAACAATCACTGTTTAAGTCCGTAAGTCAAGCTTTTTAACGTATTATTTATCACTCTTCATTAATTCATTTAAGACTTGAACTGTATAAAAGCAACAGACCGTTTGATTTACCTTCCACAAAATATCCTCATTCAATAAATGTAGGTACTTTATAAAGTCAATTTATACAAGTAATGTTGCGGTATTATTAGCAGTGCCTGTTATACGGACTTTAAAATTTCGCATTATATACTACACACCAAAATTATAATAGTTTTAAAATATGTTTAAATAATTAATTTTATGATATGAACTGAAAGTTAATGAATGTAAGACACTTATTGCAGAAATATAATAATGTCACACATAATTGCTATGACTCAACAAGGTCAATGTACCATCTATTATTAGATATTTAATAATGAATGTATTTCGTTAGCCAAATAATCTTGAATTTCCATTTTCAACGTTTCATTGCGTTGCTTATCACGCACATGTTTTATTGCATTGTTTATATTAAACAATTATTTATTTCATTATTATTATATAATTTATACACAGTATCAACATTGAATATAAATGCTATGACAATGGAATTTTGATGAGGACATGAATTGCTTGGCCTTCGCTTGTTATTTACGTTAAGACTTAAGTAGATAACAAATAAATATTAAAAATATTTGAATTGATTGCGGATTTTGTGTGTAGGTATGTACATATGTATATTAACTATTAAAATTTATCTGTAACACTGTTGATACATATATAAAGGAAAAATGATTAAGAAATAGAAAAGAAAATATAATTATACCATTTCAATGACAATGTCTTCTAAATAATCATGATGCCTTTACTTCCCGAAGAGGTAGGCAGAGGAGTGTAGCACAAACTACAAACCCACGTCGAATCAGCTACGTTTACGCAACTGGTTAAACTTGGTCAAATAACAATTAAGATTTTACTCAGTCTTAAGATTTAAAATTCTATTAAGATTTATTTAGATTCTATTAAGACTTCCATACCTTGTACATTTACATAATTTACTTTGTGTTAGTGTCTTTGATTAAACCTATTAAAAGGTTACATAATTTATTGTTGAAATACCAACTCGTAATAGTGAAACTTACAAAAAAATAATTGATTATGATGTAACAACTTTTATTTACCTGGCGTGAAGATTTGTGTGTATGTAACTTTTATTTACGTCTTTAAACAATTCAGTGTTTATTTAATTTACGTAACAATACATTTATACGTAAATTGTATGTCAATACGAAGACAAATATATGATCATGTGTGGAATTTATCTACATTTGTGACTTACCACTGCGTTTGGTCAGACTAAGAACATTAACTATAGATGTGGAACACTGCTGGCGTTTGTTTCCGGACGTAATATATGTACATATATAACCGAGGACTCTTCAAAGCAACGGTGAATAGGCTTTTCCTACTCAAGCGTGCTTTAGCTTAGGAGGCATCTTCGCTTTCCGTCACGCGGGTTTACGGCCCAAGGGCTACAGTAAACATATAATATAATAATTTCTATGGTGACTTGAATAATATCTATAACATGACCGGCAACCATGTATGACTATTGAACATGTAATTAATTGATTGACATCATATATGTTATTTATCAACCATCTGGTTATCATATTATAAGCTCTGTTGATGCTTAGTTTGGAAACAGATGGCCGTGTGTAGAGATGTCCTGAGATATGTATTTGTAAGATATAAGTGTAAGATACATAATGTGAATGTAGAAGAATGTCTGTAATTATAGTGATATTTGGTACTTACTACCTTACTTACTGACCTATTAATAATAATATAAAAATCGTCATTAGAAGGAATGTTGTACATTTTCCTGCTTCTGCTCTGTAGGTCTATGTTTACGGTTCCAAATATAATTCTACGTTCGACTTAAAATTCGTACGTGACATGATTCGCAAATAGGTATTAAAATTTAGAGGCCCGAATTTATCGAGGTTAAATCAGGCATGTGGTAACTTATTTAAGTATATTTTGAATTTTATAACAACGTCACTATAAATGTAAGTTAAATTCAGTTTCCCTTTGGGTATTAACAATGCCAAACATAAATAAAAACTTGATTTGTTGACTCGTTGCGAGTAAAATTATTATAGGTATATAAAATACTTGAATGTTTAAACCAAATGTATTGCAAAACATACCTAAATATATACATAGGTAATAGACCACTAGACTTAAAAATCAAACTTTGAGGGTTACAACATAGAAACTTATAAAAGTATATTGCAAACATTATAATCTCTTCACATAGTCTATGGAATTTTCCCATAATAGATATCGAAATGGGTTTTAAGGGATGCATTTTTAAACATTACATGCATAACGTGTCAAATGATAGTAGATATACATATCAAAATAACAAAAAATCTAATAAAGTAACATCAAGCCTGTAATCCCCGAAGAGGTAGGCAGAAGAATGTAGAACACTCCCACGTTTCATCAGTTACTTTTAAAAATTAAATTACTCTTAAAAGTTAAAAAAATTAATACATGTGTTTTTTTTATCAGTGATCCAAGTCCATTATCTGTTTGTGTTCTATTCACTGTCTTCATGTCGATGCAGTGCATGCACCACACAAACCTCTCTAGAACCGAATTTGTCGCCTCACTTCAAACAAATTCGGATCTACAGGGTAGATGTAGGGCACTAATTTTGATGCCGATGGCACCAAATTATAATTTTTCTCTCTTCTCTCTTCGCAAGCCCTATAAACCTCGATCGAAACAAAAATGGCCTACACACAATAATATGTATGACTCATGGTAAAAAACAATTAATTTGCTGGTATTATTTTTTATATAAAACCATATTAAGTTAAACTGAGTAATATCATAATTAAGAAATATTTTATTACACAATATTCTTTGTGTTACAGTATCATTATCTAAGCTTTTTCATTCCTATTTTATTAAACCGTCTAATTTTTCACGCCTTTTCGATACATTTAATATGTTAATGTTCACATATAAAAATATTCTTGTGATCGTTTAATTAAAATAACAAATACCTCAAATCACTGACAAAAGGTATACTGGGTCGATTCATATTTTAAATATACTTACATTAAATTGCATGGGAAAAAGTCAAAACAATAGTGTGAATTAATAATAATAATGAGACGAATAGAAAATATTAATAGGCTAATTAATTAAAACTAATACATGGATAACTTCACTGCCGCCAATTCAGAGAAGTCGCGCGTACGCCTCCACACCATCTGAAATAAGTAGGAAATTACCCAATGAAAAAAATTAACACGACATGAATCACACGTTCTGTATTTAAAACGCATCTCCGAACGAACATCGATCATAATTGAAATTAGCACTGTCAAGACTTGGTCAAAATTTTATCGATTTGAAAAAAAATCCCAGCACGAGTCGAGAGCGTCGTGAGCACAATGAGTTTATTAAAGCGTGTCACGAGTCACACGGTAGCGTCACCGCCCGTAATCGATCATCGTAATTGTTGTAGGCTATCTTTAGGCCAGCCGTTGAACAAACATTTGAGACAAGAGAGGACACGGCGCTGTTTAAACGACGTTCGTAGTGTTAACGATAAACAATTATTAAATCACCAACGTATCAAACACAAGGCCAGAAAGTGAATAACTCATTGGAAAGTTGAACAGAAAAAAAATACACAATATAATTTAGACAAATCGCGACGTCGTCCAACGGAAGGAAATCGCCCGTAACAAGCATGTATGCGTTTTAGGACGGACGCGCTAATCAGAATTCAACAAAGCATGTTACGTACTTAGATACACAATAATAAATGGCGTTTCGCTTAAGGTTGCATCACTGTGAGTAACAATTTTTTTGAAAAATCAATATGACGAAACCAGAACTTAAGTCCTTTCTTTGATGGAAACGTTTTCGACTTACCTGTTTTAGATACGGAAGAATGAAATTTTATCGAAATAAAAATCACGCGAATGGCTTCCAAAACGATTTTGAACGTCGGAGATATCTTCTAGCTGTACGCTTACGATCGATAGCCACGTTGTAAAATATAATCGCGTATGCTGTAATTACGATTGTTATCTAACACTATTCAAGTTACTTTGATACTTTTAGATACGTATCATATGAATTACTTAGTAAAAAATGAATCTAACTAGTTTTTGCGGCTGCTCGATAGAAAAACTCGGCGCGTCGGTGAGTCTGTGTCGGTCGCGAATTCATCGGTTGATTCGCCAACGCCAACCTTGCGGCGACGAGGCCGGCATCCGGCGCGGCGCGGCGCCGCTGGCAACTGGGTCAGGGGACGCGCATGCGTGCTCCGGACACAGCCAATGAGCCCGCCCCCGGCCCGGGACCGAATGAACGGCTCGGACCCCCACTTTATTACATCCACTCTAACCTGACCTCCCCTTCTCACCAACCTATTATGACTCCCCTCGTCGAAATGTTTAATTCCTAAAGCTCGAGACTTATACGAAGCTCTCGTGTGTTGTTTGGCCCAATGAGCAGCTGTTGGATAAATCTGTTGAGCTGTCGGCCCACTAGTTGCGAAACTCAGTCTAGGCTTGATTAGATCCATTGTCGGCACAGACATGTCCATTACAGTCATATATACACTGTATAGATAATACATGTACTTCTCTTGAAAACTGTTCTTGAGTAACGTAATTGTCAATGTAAAACAATAAAAAAAGCAATTAAATAAAAACAGGTAACAAAATTAGTAGTTTATTAAAATCACAAAAGAATCATTCATTACGGTCAGTTTTACTTATAATTTACACCTTACCGTGTGTCTTATCAAGATTTCATCATAATACAATCAAGGGCGTAATATAATCAAGGGTTCTGATTACAAAATTTAATTAGCAAATAATCATTATACAGTTTGCTGATTTTCCGAATAGCAACGTTCAATAATTGATATATGTAGGTATAACCGTTAAATATTTATACAGTACCGTACAAATGTAGGTAATTTATGATTCAACGTTTATAAGAGCAATACTGCTAAAGCCTCGGAAAATTACATATCGGATCGGATAAACAGTGAAAATAAGAAGAAAATGAGCAAGATTTTCTTCCAGCAACATTGGCTGTCATTATCATAAATTTTCTCTGTTGTAAAATGTAACACCATGAGAACATTTTCCACCCGTGAAACTTGCAAAGTGGACCTACTTCTGGCGAATAATTTAACTTCACGGACAATTAGCTGCGTTATTTTGCTTCTGTGCAAATTAGAATAATAGAGTGAAATGGAAATTTAGGAACACGAAAACATTGTACGGAACACTTACCTAATGTTGTTGGCAACGATGAAACATGGGATGAAAAAACACGAGAATTAACTTAAGAAGTCACTATTTAAATGAACAAACTAAATATGAGATGGAATTTTATAAAACTAAATTATGATATAACTAAAAAAGTGAATATAACTGTGCGGTCACAGCCGAAAACTGATGTGGTCACAACGAGAGTCGATCTCTGTCTGATGAGCTTCCACGCTGCGGCTAACATGAAACTATTGGTGATGAAAACTATTAGCAAGCCACTAATTGTACGGCAGCCTACATAGCGGCGGTAATTGGCACATTTACACGTTTTGTTAGTTCGCTCTGCATAATTGCCGCTGTTTATACGGGATGATATGAATTGGCCAGCCACGAGCCGTGTACAGTTCTACAAATTATTCCCGCTGTTTCTATTGCAACACACGATCTAATGAACAATGTGGTAATGAGTGAATTACTCCATATTCACTAACCACGGTTATTTTTTAATTTCTATGACTAACATAGAGAACAGATAAAGATTATTAAAGTACCTTTTGTTTATCATGTCTAAGTTCTATCTAAAGTTTAAAAACGAAAAAAAAAAAACAGCATTTAAACACTTTTTAAAAACATTGCAAAAAATTCGTAATTTTACCGTGCCTCATAAAGGCTACCGAAAGACAAGATATTCCGTCATTGAAATATAGTGTTTAAAACCATGAACTGGGGTCATTGAGAATGCGTCTCTACACTCGTACCTACTAGTAGGTACCCATGACCGGTACCGGTACGGGTACGTAATCGTATGTGGGGGCCATTTGCATTTCTATTTATCGAACTAGTACGAGACAATGGGAATCAGTTAGATCATCTGCTACAGTTGCTCAACGGTGACGAACAAAGCAATAGGTAGCATTCAAATTAGAACTATGAAATTTTATAACATACGGAGCGAGCGGAAGGTACCCTTACTGCGTATATTTAATCAAGGCATGTTTCAATAAAAAATTTAAATGCGTATTTATAATTCATAAGCATTTTTGCGTAATTCCGGTGTAATTGTAACGATACAAGGCTTGTTGGTGATGATATTTTCATCATAGTTTTTCGGAAACTGTTGACGTTAAAGATTTTAAATTAGGCATTTATGCCTCAATTTTATGGCGTCGAGAACGTATTATATGTGTATAATTCCTATGATTAATAATTTTATGCTATTTAAATTCAATTGAATGGAAAAATTGCGATAATTTTTTTATCTTATCTTACATCATAAACATTTTTTAAGATTCAATCTTAAAATGAAAATCATTCAAAGTTAAAAAATTGTATTGAAAAATTAATCTTTAATACAAAATCTACATTCCAGTTTTATACCTATTCTGTTTAACTTGAAGATAATTTTTTACATAAAAAGTCACATTTCATCTCTTGATTTTTTTTTAAACATATTTATTCTACATAAGACATGTTAATATTATTTTATTATTAATTTATTTATTATACAGACCGGTATATTCGCTAAGTACGTGTTAGCAACTTTATACGCATTAAAGAACATAATAAAAAACTCATCATTACAAGATTTACTTAATTATGTATTCCTTCGTAGTTAAAAATGAATGATATTTAACGTACAAATGCATATAATAAAATTACAGATGCATTCAAGGATACGAAACCCAAACCACTGGAAAATATAATATCTATGTATATACACTCCAACGTCATATTACTTACATATGTGGACCATATTCAAGTAGGTACGCGCGTTTAAAAAAGTATACGAAATACATTCCATCGGAGAGGAAGCAATAATTATTGATACAATAAGTAACGTTTACAAAAGAATCATCGACAAACCAAAAGTCGGGCTGCTAAAAGCCCCGACCTAGAAAGCTCATACCGAACAATTATCAGGGCTTCTTTGTTAAACAGTTTAATGCATTGCACATAGTCGGCTTTGTCTATGACTTCCACGCCTTTATGCAGTCTACGGTGCCCATTTGTATACTTGAAACGTCTTTGTAAAAAGTTACAATACTCGGCGTCGTAGGTGGAGTTTTATTTTTAGACATTATGTTCTGTGCAATGTCATTCTGCCTCTCGTTATAGGAACGAATCGGTTAGTGTCATGAAGTTTCTATTTCTAGTTCAAAATAGAACCATAAAAATGTATTAATTGATACGCCTTAGAATTATATAGAAATGATGTATTACAATTAATTAATATATTTCACTAAATTGAGTTAAGGCAAATTGTATCTCTGCCTACTAGTTAAAATATAACTACATAATCTTTATAATTAAGCATTATATTGTACTATGTACTAATATTTGGCCTTAAGGTCACTGCTGTTTATGTTGAAACATAGGCGAATGGGGCTCCAATTTCATTTAAACTATAAACTAATATATAGGTATAATAAAATATAAACGTTTATGTATAATTTTAATTTTATCTATTTCATGAGTTTGCTTGTTAACGTTTACTTTAAGAGCAAATAATATTTACTTATGATAAAAAAAAATACAAGCAGATATTTTGGATAGTTCTATAGATAAGTTAGTTTTATAAATTTACTACGTGTGGGAATTAACAAATAGCTAAATTAATACGTGCATATTACTTACCAGTGCCGGACGTCCCTGCCGGTCGTACGCTCCGTGTAGAAATTTCATGCCGGCATCTGAAATATTTTCACACATATCATAAATATTTATAAGAAAATGTTGCGTGACCGGATGAAAGTATCTATCTATATTAATTTATTAAAGTTGGAAGCTTCCACTGATGGAAACCGACCTTGTTCATCCTGCTCGATCGCGCCAAACTGGCGTTGACTTGACAGTCCCGCCAAACATGGCTGCCATTCGTGTGGGAAGCGGAAATACACGAATTACTACGAGCCAGAAAGGATGGTACAATCTGAGCGCATGTGCAAAAACGAGACGGGCGACAGGTCCTGGCCGTTCCAGCGTTTAGACAGAGATAAAGATATGGTGCCTGACAGGCGAGCGAAAGGATAGGAATCTCATCTAAACGGTTTTTAGGGTGGAGCTGTCTGGACTCTCGATTCGGCGCGGCGCGCAGATAGTAACAAAAAGGGACCAGTCGGGACAAAATTTGGGCATAAATTGAACGACATTTTTGCCACATTGCTACGAAGACCTTTCGGCGTTGTGAGGATGCACGTTATAACTTTCACTTTAACACAATGATAATCAAAATTTTACTTCTTGATATTTACATATATGTACATATAACAATGTATAATCCATAATATTTTCCATTTGTCAATATTGTGCTGTGAGCAATTCGCATTAGTTGTTAACGATCGCCAAACATCAGAGAATTTCCACTCTAATAACCATGTCAATAGTGGTATGACTAATCGCAATTATGAGTCTAGTTGAATGATAGTTTCGTAGAGTTATTTTTATTCTAACAAAACGCGTTTCGCATAACGGAATTATAAACATTCAAGTCACGGGGTCAGTGACTCAGGATTTATTACACGTTTCCTGGCGTTATATTAACGTTCATATTTTCACCAAACTTTGCGTCATATTTAATTTTATTCCAACATTGATTCAAGTTTATTTCTTTACGTTTGTTTTGTTGCGTCAGTATACCCGTTACATAGAGTGGACACAACGCTTTCAATAATAAAATGATCAATTACAAACAAGCGAATAATTTCGCTTTTATTAAATTCTGAAGTACAGCCACGTTAAAATTGAATGCTGGATGGAACGAAAATATTGTATACAATTTCATTTGATTTTTAATGCCTAAATTTGAGTCACACTGAAGATAACAGATTATCAAGCTAACCCAATTAATCCTTAAATTTGCTTTATAATAAGATACTTTAAAGATAAAAGATTAAGGCAACGGAAGCTGCCATATCAAGTGTTTGCGTTCACTTTATAATATCGTATCAAGTAGATTAAGTCTCCATTTGTTTGTCATGTGTTAAACGGGTAGCGCTGATAAAACTTTATTTAGAGAAGATAAGTCGGATTACGGTGCAATGAATTATTATGAAGCGTTTTCTTCAAGAAAGTTCCACGCATTAAATTTAGTCCATGTCGAATTGTATACAAAAAAGTCCAAGTGTGAGTTTGGGATGGTACAATTAATATTCAGAATTAAGTCAGAAGAATCTTTTCGATAGTTCTAGGTAATCATGATGAAATAAACTTTTATTTCGTATCCTATATAATATATTTTTGCTATTATAACCAAATTCGTTTCATTTGTGCAATTGAAAATAAATTGATATTTGAGTAAATATTACTCAAAATACTATACATGTCTTCTTTATAAAAATCATATCAACTTGAAATTATATCACTAACCTACAAGACCAATACATGCTTAACAAATAAGTTAAAATATCGAGTTTATAAAAAGAGTTTCATAAAGTACCTACATGAGATCGTTCGTTAAAATTTGACTTCGGAATAACCGAATACTATAAAAGGTGAATCGTCAAGAAGGCAGAACTGGGGACACGCGACGCAGAAAATGAGAACACATTATTTATTTACGCAGCTGTTTATGAACTTTAGAAGTTTAATGACAATGAAAATAAGCCGGCAGGGTAATAAAATACATTAATTTTCATACAACTTTGTCACGCAATTACCCTCCCACAACGATTCCAAACTTTTATCACAGCTTTTATTCATGCTTTTATCAACCATTGTCTCATATATTTCGGAAGGTTTAATTTTACACTTTATATTATTGAGACAGATCATGATTTCACGACAACAAAAAATTCATAATGTCCAAATATAAAAACCACAAAAGATTTCATTTAGAACATTGAACCAAGTCTGTGATTTCTGGAACTCCAAATAAAATACGTCGTTGTACTCGAGCTTGGTAAAATCTCTTATACTTTGGTCTCTACATTTATCCTTAAGAATTATTTACGGGGAAGAGCTCCTACATAATCTCCTAAAAATACAAGGAATAATGAATTATTTAAAAATAGAACAATCTCGAATAAATCTTGGCCCTTATAATTCTCCTCACTTAAGCTTATTAAATTTCTTAAAATGTTGCCCTGCGTTGTAAACATTGGGGTGCGAGGGCACGGAATGCAGGGTTGGTTGTTGGAAGGATAAAATTAGTATCCCCGGTAACGATAACAGGTAGTCGGCTACGTGAAACATTTTCTATACATCCTGCATGAGCCATAACTGTACCTAAATTTCATTCATTTAGTTCATTACATGGTTTCGTTTATTTAATCCAAATCGACTCTACCACGTTTCGTAATCGAATCGGCAATCAGAAAATATGATTTTCGTAGAACGTTTAAGAGAACATGAAATTTGTTATTCTTTGAAGAATGTACCATAAAGTCACTTAGATATAAATTGTGACGTAAATAATTAAATATTTCGTTTAACAGATTTATTATGGTAATGTATCTAACGACCGGTTTTATATAGGCACATACCAGTCAACACGTGGCAAATTTCAACACATTTTGATGACAAAGGTACACCTACATGAAAGATCACGCTCTTGGGCCGAGTGGTATGAAAGGGGAGGCGAGGGCCAGACCAGTTTTTTGATATCGCCCATTAACATTCATAAACGTTGGAATCAGAACTTCAGAGCCCCGGCAGGTTTCCGCACATGCGCACGCCGCGACGGGGTATTGATGAGTGCGCGGCCGGAGACTCAGGCCCGCCCCGTTGGCATATATCTTAATCATAACAGAATTGTAACTGAGCTCATTTTAAGTACACTTGTAAAATTTCTCTGATATTTTTCTGTAAGACATTAAAACTCTGTACCAACTTGATATTGTTACAAACTTCAAGGCATTACAAGAGTAATAAAAAAATCGACGTTAGTATTAAATATTAATATATGCAGTTAATATTCATGGTTTTGAATATTTTTGTTAGATGGTTTTGATTTTGATCAATGACAACGGTGTATTATTTCCAGTAAATAAAATAGTTTATTTGATAAACATGTAACTTTATGTAAGTACTGTCTTGTGTAAATCTCAAAATCATTACAGATATACATACATACACACAAAAGGTTGTTCACAATATTCTACGTGAATATATTGATGTATAAAAATATAGACAAAGACTTACGTGATATTGAATTAGAACAAATATATGTATGTTAGCCGTTATGTCGTAAGCAGAATTATCTATAGTATCAATATTGACTTGGCGGACCCTTGCTCCGGAAGTAGATTCAGTAAATTAAGCCCTTGTTATTCGCTTCTTAATATCGATTTATATCCAGATAAAGAATCTGCGGCGTATTCTCCTTCTAACATCAGTTTACCTTTTTTGCTTAACCCACTTTTCTCTCTATATTGTGTTCTTCACTTTTAATTAAGGTTAATCCAAAGTATGTATAATTACTGTGGTGTTGGACGTTACAAAATTATTAAAACCTAAATCACTTGTAAATATCTACAATTTAATTTTACATATGACACAAAAAAATAGATTCCAATAGATCAAGTCCAGCAGTCTTATTTAACTTACATTTCACACAAATTCTCAATGAAAACGTAATATTATTTTAACA
>DWDW01001206.1:0-12109 GCA_018245635.1 Mimoniades versicolor eupheme
AAAATTAAAAAATATTGGCGCGTTTGATAGTTATTGGAATTATCTGATCTTACCCCTAGTCCGATCTTACCCGAACATACCTTATCTGACCACACTTGGCAAAGTAAGCCTAACGTTAGTCTCTGCTCGTCAAATGCATGGATCAAAATATCTGATTGCTCAAACGTTGACCTATTTTAGTATAATAAAACTGTGAAATTATTGCCAAAAAACCTGGCATCGGACTGGAAATGGCGCGGGAAAATAACTCTCCACTTGAACGCGCGACGCAGTGCGACGCAAACGAAGTCCGCCACACCACATCATTAATATAAGCCCCTGATTAAAAACTTCTTTACGTACTGACTTTATAAGCGTGCTACATCGTAGGCTTCATCCCGTTTTCCATAAGGCGGGATAGCAGTCAAACGCAAGCCTATTGCTAAATAAAAATAGAAAAACTTCAACGTTTAATCGACACGAAACAGTTTTTTTTATATGAATAATTCAAATACATATTTTATATATCACATACATACTCTTTGTTACAAAAGTATTTATCATTGTATTTTTCATCCTTATCCTCCTTTATTCAGCCTCCTAACAGGTCCTTACAGCAATAGAATAACTGCTAAAAGATTAATTTTATCATTAAAAATGCAGGACATTATGGCACCATGAATTTTTAAGTTTCTGAATATATCGACCACTGGGACCAACTATGCAAACAGATTATAATAGACATGTCATCAAAAGTCATTTTAAAAAGAAAAATAACGTCACGCATATAATCTCCGAAGAGATGAGCAGAAGAGTGGAACACACTCACACATTTTACCAGTTACGTTTATGTCTCACTATGGAATAGGGGATGCGCCACTATTGTAAATTTTAACCAGAAATTCTAGTTAGAAAAATACAGTAGTACCTACCCGACTTGAGATTTGAACCCACGAGCGCGAACCCGGGAATAGGGCAATAATAACATTAATTATTAGTAATTACTAATACATAATTATGTATCATTAATATTGTGACTGATAATACTCTTCAAAGGAGTCAATCGTGATTCGTGCGTCGATCATTTATTTTTATAAAGTAGACGCTCCGTGTTCGCGCTGTAGTTATGTTAAAATATGTTGCCATTCGATACTAGATGGCATCATCGTCGCCTTTATAATTTATAACAAGATATACCTATTTCATATTAAATTATTTCGTATTTAACATCAAATACATTTGCCATCCGTACATGTTATACGCAAATGTGTACTTATATCCATACAATGAAATACAATGGGTTCGCTGTTGTATGAATAACTTTAATGTTTTAATTTAAACTTGGCTTTGTGTATAACTTAATGTATGTATGTACATATACATATACACATAATTCTGTTTATACGAGTTACGACTACCGTTGCTTTGTTTTGGTGTAGGTACGGGAGATTTTGTACATGCAGATAAAAATTTCATAAATAAGAAATAATTTATTAAAACAATAGGTATTTAAACTATCTATACAAACATACAGTGCAAATTTTCTTTCTCGATTTTTCGATTCTCGAATTTTGAAAAAAAAAACAACTTACATTTTTTATATATGTTAGATACTTATACATTTTTTGTATTAAAATGTATGTGTCGTTAAACAAACATCTATCGCCTAAATTAGGTACTTATACATATTTCTTTAATATTTGGCACTGTAATCGATTTCTAAGGTTTACTACACTAGTAATAAGGTAATCACGCACAGGAGAATACTTGGTGGTGCTTATTTCGTTGAGATACCGTATCGCACTCAAGGGGTGTTCTAAACAGTTGAAAAATTGTCACGATGCCAAAACGCTTCGTCGCCGCGATAAAAATGTGTTAAACATTCTCGACTTGTGACAAAAATACAACAAGATTTTTCGTCATAAACTGGTAACTTTGCTCGTATTGGTTATTTTGTATGTAACTATGTAGCTAAAAATTGCGAGGTTTCATCACGAAAATAAAATAAACAAAAGTGATCAGCTAGTTTAAACATTCAATGTAGATTTAATACTACTACTAACTCTTTTATACAATGATGTAGCTGTCAAACGTATTTTATACACACTATATTTATAGCAAATGCGCGTTGCTTTTCAGATTATTTATATATTCAGCCTTGCAAACAAACACATGTGGTAAGTGGGCAGCAGCTGATACAGACAACACCAGCGAAGTTGCCAAAATTTTTTACTTAGACTCAATTCTTAGATTCCTTAACTACTGTATTTATTTTTATATGAAACGAGCTCCATTTATTATTTATGGCCAACATACTGCCTCGTAGGTCTAGTTGGTTGCAAACGCGACTGTCGAACGAGAGGTCCTGGGTTCAAATCCCGGGTCGGGCAATATCTGATTTTTCTAACTTAGATTTTCTAATAGTAGCTCGGAGTCTCAATTTGTGCCTAGTGTGGGTCAATAGACCGCCTACTCCATAGCGGGATGTGAATGTAACTGGTGAAACGTGGGAGTGTACAACACTTCTCTACCTACCTATTCGGGGATTACAGGCGTGAAATTTCGTTATATTAATAATGTATTTCTGTTTCTAATACATTCTTTCGAAAACCTTCACAGCAAAGAAATTGGGCGAGCAGTGCTTCTATCGGCAGACGTGCCGCGCTTTCGACCCTCACGCGTCCTGCGTGCAGGTCAACCACAACGCGTACTGCCAGTGCGAGCCCGGCTACCACAGCACCAGCCACTCGCGCCCCACCAACCGCGTCTTCTGCACTGAGGGTGAGGCACATGCGACCAACCGAATAAATGCTCGAAATTAATCAAAAAACTTTTTGCTGCAATCGAAGGGAGCTCATGAATAAGCATTTCACAATTGTTGCATGCTGAACTTGATAGCTGACGGGCTCTGATCGCAGACCTGGTGCTGCTGACGGCGGACATGCCGACGCTGCTGGGCGTGGCGTCGGGCATCTTCGTGCTGGCCGGGCTGCTGTGCATGGTGCTGCACCTGTACACCCGCGCGCGCTACCACCCCGCGCACCTCGCCGACGCCCGACTCACGCCGCCCTGCCTCTACTCGCTCAACGACACCGGTACGTAAACAAGCCCTCGTAGAAGAGGACGGAAGAAGCAAAAATGTAACAGGAGACGTTAAGTGTACTTAATGATTACAGCAAGCAAAATTCTTCAGAAAGCATCCTCAAACTATATGTTACAGATGTTAGTGGGTCATAACGTTTCTATAAACTTAATGGTTAAGAGAAATACCTTCGGGTTTAAGGACTGTAACGACTGACGCGCTGTCATATTTATTTGTTAATCATTTTAGACAGGATCACGATATGAGGAGGAATGTAAATATTTGGATTAATTAGCTATGTCGAGGCGGAGTAATAATATATTCCCCTACGCCGTACTAGGATACAGTGTATCGTAAGAGGCGACTAAACCTGGCGCTGGCAGATCGCGGTATGGCGCCGTCTGCCTGGGCACAGCTAAATGCCCTGGCCGCTAATGGACAGCAGCGTCAGCGGTGCAAGAAGCCGTGCTCTGCGACCCCAACGCTCATGGCTAGTGTGGGAATTATGGGCAAAAACCCTTCAGATAAAATTTATGTCCGGCTATGAACCAAGACAGGCTGATTAATATGATGGATTAATTACAATGTAAGAGGTGAAGAAACAGAAGTCCAACAGTGGAGTTTACAACTGTAAAGGCTCATGAAAGGATACATATTTGCAGGCGGCACGCTGAGCGCGACGCGCGCGTCGTCCCGCGCGTCGTCGCGCAGCGGCTGCACGTCGGGCACGCTGGAGCTGGAGGGGTCGCGGCGCGAGTCGCGGCGCGCGGCCGCGTCGCGCGCAGGTGCGGCGCGCACGGCGGCCATCTTGTTAATCTCGCGCCACCTGAAGGGCGTAAGGGACGGCGGCGCGCACCCGCCCATGTGCGCCGCCAAAGGTGATCCGGATGATGTATGCAGCGCGGCCCTGTACTGCACGACTCGGTGTTCGAGCGGCGGTGGACGACGCGACCTCCTCTAATGCCTGCGATAGCATATTTCATAATTACCGGCCAGCCTTTCAAATCGGTACCCTTCAAATCGATAATTGAGTATAATTAAGTAGTCCAAAGACACACACTATAATTTGAAACTCAGTACTACATAATATATGTACTCTGATAGCTTATTTCTCGGCATTCGAGGAGTGTCTGCTTGGGTTCGCATGTGTGTACCACGTCGCTCGTGTCCGTTAGATGTCGTTTTGGTGTTAGCGGCCACGGAGCGACGGTCTGCGACTGCTCAACCACGCGTGTCTGTGTTCCAAATGTGCTACTAAATGTGCTCTAATTTAATTTGCGATAACGTCGAAACAATTATTAAATATTTCTGCATTGTTCTTGAACTACGGTCAAATTTCAATCTCGATGAGATCCGATATGTTTCTTATGTCCATATACCATTGTTATAATGACAGTCAAATTGAACTGCGGATGAAATTAAATTAGAAGCAAATGAACAATTAATTCCCTTATTTCTCAATTGATCATGTGGTCCCGGTAGTGGTCCTACCAATGAATAAATAACATTGGAATGTGGTCTACTTAGCATTGAATTCAATTTTAAGTTCGGAGACCATAATGAGACAATAGTGATACACGACATGTTAAAAAAGATCTGTTTAATGCAATATACAGCGCAACTGGACAAGACACCAGATCAAGTGATACCATTGGAAACAGGTGAATCAAAATTTTGAAAGAAGATTTGTTTTACTGTAAGTTGTCAGTCGCAGGACAAAATCCGCTCTTCTCGTGGCGCGAGCAAGATGGCCATGGTTGTTTTTTCTTTCTCCCTCTATCTTTCAGTCGGCTTCGTATTATTTTCATTTAAGAAACTGAAGATCGCATTAACCTTACTCCAACACGAACGACATTCAATGATTGTATCAAAGAATTATTAATCTATGGATATATCAGGTATTTGTGTAAAATCTTTTACAACATTTTAACATAACAAAATCTTTACAATATCATACCAACAGATTTATATATATACCTACATATAACTTTTAACATCGCTGTCTTAAAAAGACAACGCGTTGATAGAGACATCATTTGAAAGGAAGTTTGAAAACTTTTTCATCTGCAAGCGTTCAACGCTTCGTGGGAATGCTTGCTTCTTGTACAACACGCAGAAGTTGACTAGGTGCCTCGGTCCGATGACGTAACAACGCGATAACGACGCGTGAAAGGCGAAAGCGGTAGACATCGTAGGCGGGGTCAGGTGGCGGGTGGGGACTGTGGGGAGTGAATGCCTCCAAAGTTGCATGCTAAGTTGATCTTTGCGTGTTGTACAAAGTATTTTGCTAAGGTGAGCCAGAGCTTCAGTTTCCGAGCTAAGCACGTTCGCTTCACGCTTCCGTAACTCTGTTCACAACTGTGTTGGTTCTGCATGTGAACGTTATTTGATTGACTGTATCTGTTATAATACTCCACATAATACCAAAACATATTTTTCATACTTACATAACAATTTTGTAACATTATCTTTGGTAAACATAGCACGATGTACATTATTTCATGTTGATGAAGTTACTAACGAATTTTACGATTGTCAGCTTAGTAGTTACTTTGGTACATTTAGTGTAATGTTTTCCATTTGTAATTATTTGTGAATTTGTGAATTTATTTATGAGTTTATTTCGATTATAGTTAAGTTATTATTACGACTGTGGTAAAAGTATTGGTTAACTGACACATTACTTTATGAACGCTGAAACAATTCCTAATTTAATTGTTTTAATAATATGGATCATCTCTTACAAAGCCTCTGTTAGTTTAGAATTTCATATCTATGAAGTAGGTAATACAAATAATATACATATATGTAGATTGAAACATTAAATTGAATCTACCGAAAAAAAAACATATCATTTAAAGGAGGTAAATCTACTGTTCTTTAAAGATATATCAATTAATAAATAATGTTTACTTCAAAATTTATAAAACGCGTTGTAAAAATTGGTATTCGATGTATGAATCGAAATAATCAAATCAAACTTTATTGTCTCAAATACGTATTCGTAAATCTTTGGACAAAGGAATAAATATTCCAATATTTTAAAACCGGATCATCTAAAACTCTATTGACATAAATAAATGATTCACATACTAGCTACGTTCGAAAAGGCAATTGACGTGACACAAGCTTGCGATTAGCTTCGAACAGACGATCGAGCTGCTGACAGAGTACCTACTTATTAAGCTCAACATCACGCCTGTAATCCCCGAAGAGCAGGACAGAGAGATGTAGCACACTCCCACTTATCACCAGTTACGTTTACGTCCCACTATGACATAGGTGGTGAGGTGGTGACTATTGCCATACATCGGGCACATTCATTAAGTTTAAAAGGGTAGATCTAATATGACTCCTACTATGTTGCGAAAGACAATAGATCCGATATGTGTGTGGTGGGCGCAGGTTCGCGACGTCCAAGTCTGAGCTCGGTGCAGAGCAGCTCGTCGTCCATCCGCAGCTACAGCGCGCGGCGCTGGGAGCGCGAGCGCGAGCAGAAGGAGCGCCGCCAGATGAGCATGCGGCTGGCGCAGCTGCACGACAAGATGGCGGCGCGCGACGCGCCCAAGCACGCGCCCACGCCCTCCCCGCGCTCGCCCAACAACTCCACCGACGGGCTGCTGCCCGCCGTCTGCGAAATTAGAGAGGTTACTGCCCATCACTATCACTTGCTCCAACTTATGGAGCTTTTATGCGCATTCTCCAAAATGTATCCGATAGACAACTGTAAGATGAGGTACTCTGCAACTGTGCCCTAGTGGCGCAATAAAATGTCACGTAACAAAAATGTAACATCACGCCCGTAATACCCGAAGAGGTAGGCAAAGGAGTTTAGAACACTGTCATATTACAGCTACCAGTTACGTTAACGTCCCACTGTGGTATAGGTGGTGAGCCTATTGCCATACACTGGGCACGTAACCAGACTCCGAGCCACCACTAGAAAATCTAAATTGGAAAAATTTTGCAGTGAACGACCCGGGAATCGATTCCAGGACCTCCCGATCGGCAGTCGCACTTGCAACCAACACGACCAATGAATCAGTCAATATAAATATTATAATTACCACATTTTCCCTTATTCCAGTTAGTAACGAATCCGGAGCAACAGTTGCAAGGAGTGGACGGCCCTTGCTCCAGCTCGTCGCTTTACTGACAGCAGGCGCGGTCCACCGTCCTGCGGTCCATGGACTCCCTCTCCTCGGATGGCTCGCCGACCATCGCCTGGATGTAGCCAGGAAACATGCACGACTGACAGGGGACAAGAAAAAAAACAAAGAACTGCCACAGTGTGTGCAGAACAGTAATATAAAAGGAGTGACTGATTACATGAATATTTGATATTGATGAAGAAATTAATACGAGACTATGATTATAATGGTGTATCGTTGTGGTCGGTTACCGGAAGTGTTAAAGTTTTAATCATGTTACAATATAGCACAATTATAAAACCCCTGATGGAAAGTAATTTTGAGGTCTGCATGTCAATAGCGTGGGTAGTCCTAACTGTGAAACTGTCAAAAGGAAAAATGAAATCCGTTACATGTAAACAGAAATATTTGCAGCTTACAAAAAATCGGAAAACCAAGCTTCTGATACTGATACTAAGTTAGAAATCCATATATTATAACACTAATTATGAATTTTGGGAATCAAAGGGGGCGGAGTGCAGTAGACAACAGAATGATTATATCATTGATATTACATTCTGACGCATTGATATGCTGGCCACAAATTTTAATGTCATTGTAATTAAAATCTGTGAAAAAAAATGGATTTGTGTTGTATATCGTTGAAATTGTAAGCGTATAGTCAAGAAGCGCTTAATGCTTCTAGACAGTCGCGCTGTGCTCACCCCGAGTGAAAATTTAGCGTGAATATATTATTATTATTGTACTAGACTGTTTCTTAAAGCAACGGAAAATATTTATTTGTGTATATTTATAGTAATGTCTAGGTGTAAGTCGATGGAATTCACACTTAATTCTAAATTGTGAAGTCGCGTCTATATGTATGTGTAATGGTAGGCTTAATTATGTTACTTTATGTTAGGTTAGAATTCGATGTGAATGAATTACGCTCCTGTTTAAATTATCTAAAGCCTGTGTATGTACTGCTTTTTCGTCCCACGCATTACAAACATTGTTTTTACATGGTATGGTCGCAAGGCGTCAGAATTCGTGGTGTCATCTGACTGACGGCCTCAGACTATGATCAATTCTTGATTGGATTGGAATCCCTGAAATGTATTAATACGCATGGAATGAAATAGTCGATTCTCTAAAATTTATTTTCTCAAATTAATATATGGAAATCAAATTGAATTACTTTTATATCCATATATAATCGATTAGAGACGACCATTCGGTTGTCACAAAATTCATATGTCATCACCGATATAACATTATGGAATAAGACTATAGCTTCCGAGTAAATGTAAAGCTACAATCGCATTCCTCATTTAAACCACGCGAGTTGACAATCAAAACTGTCCAATTATTTGCGGGAACAATATACCTTGTGAGATTTATGCAGCAGTTTGCCTCTTGTGGTAATCCTTACATTTATTAGTTAATAATCAGCTAAATCAGCTAAATGTTTATTCGTTAGTAAATCTCACACAATAAGATGTAAATATTAAAAAAACGACATTCACCTACAAATACCAAAAAAAATCGACATACGTAAATGTATTGTTCCCTCATAATTCACCTATCTTCGGCGTAGTAAAAGAAAAAGCAGAGTATAAAAGTATTTTTTTATAAATTAAAATTATAAAAAGGCATAATAAATTCAAAGTGACACTAGTTAATTGTTCAAATATAGACGAGAAATATCCTGTCTTTTATCAGCTATACATTCAAGAAAGGAAAGTAACGTTACTTTTAGACTCAACGGTTCTAGTTAATTATAATTAACTATAAATGTAGGTAGGTTTATACAGTTTAAAAATAAATAAAGCAATCATTGATTTAAATAAGAGAAAAATAGTTGAACGTTAGCGTATTATTATATTTTTTATACTTTTGATTGGAGACAGAATAAATATATTTTACAAATTATAAATATTCCAAGTATTATTTTTATAAATTTTATTGTTTGATTTTGAGAGTCCAAGCAAATTTTCAAGTTAATTAATTTTCATTGGGAAATTTACGAAAATATTTGTAAAATTTATGATATTAAATCTACGTAAGTATTTCACACTCACACAAGTACCTACTATTGACAATGACAATGTGTCCGTGTATAAAATAGTTTTTTTTTATTTCCGTGAATATTTAAATACAAAAAGAGAATAAAAAAGAAACGACAAAAATACGATAATTCTGATCGACATGTGGACTTACAGTTCTATATAACTTTAACGAATTACGAATACTATATATATAGCATATAATAATACATAATACATAACATTATTTACAGGTAATTAAAATAAAACTATCCGGCTTGAATTATCATTGTGATTTTTATAAAACTCAAGTTGGCTACTAGTTATAAGGCCTGCGAACCAAAAATTAAACCGAATCGATCTGAACCAAATTCAGCCCAAACGAACTGAGAGCTGAAAAAAAAACCTAACATCATCAAGAACCAAAATGCTCACAAAAGTTTAATTCTGTTACCATGATGACATTTGCTAATAAAGGCAACTAGAAGTTTTAGGCAATATCATAAAAGTAAGTTAAATGTACAGTTCATATTTGAAAACTTTCAATACGAATTATATACGGTATTTTATAATATTGCTATAATAAAAATGCTTTCAATAGCTTAATCTGTAAACAAAATATTTGTCGTTATTACAAACTAATTGAAAAATATTATTCAATGTTATAATATGCATGTATATTGCTGAATATTATATACATGTATATAATATTTCGGAAAATTAATGTATTCTAACTGTAATTATTTACGCACTGTCCAAATGACTAATTTTAATACAAACGACAGTAATATTATGAATTGAATCATTTGAATACCCTAATTCGGCATTGCATCATGCATATTATGTAATACGAACAGTAGTAATGCCACAAGTGACCAAAATCCGGAGTAATTATATTAAAATGTAGGGGCATGTTTCGTAGGAACGACAAGGGTTGCTTAAAATGTCTACAGTTACATAATTTAGTTTGTTTCTCCTGTTCTAATTATCTACAAAATAATTTATCTCTGTATAATTTTTAACGTAATTTACCAACTTCACCGTTTGTGTTTATTATTATTCATACATTCATAATAATACTTTTTGACCATATCGTCATAATTGATCCGATTATTATCAGCTGCCATTGGTCCAGTGAACCTGATTGCTTAACCAGAGATTGTGCGTTTGATTCGCTCGTTCACGAATAATGTGTCTGATGAAAAGAAGCATTAATTCTGTGCTTATGTGCAAAGTTATGTATATAAATATGTGTTTAGACATTATTATGTATTGTTTATCGGCTAGATATTAAATGGCCAGATGTGAAGTTGTCCCTAGTATGTACCGTTTTATTAATAAGTCTCTGATACAGATATGAATGTACTCAAATCGTTTCGTTCTGACGAATTATGTCATAGCTAATTAAGATTTAGATGGTATGAGGTTTTGTATGAACGAGCTCCCGCCTGCCTTATTGATGAAAATCAATGTAGTACTTAGATGGTATATCGAAATCATGCATTCCATTATTTATATACGAATTTTTTTATATAAATATATTTATAAAGTAACTAATGGTAAATGCATGAATTTGAGAATTGAAAGAAAGCGATCGCGATGTTCGTAACCAGTTTTGTATTTGTAATGTAAATAATAAATAAATAAATATAGCATAAATATAACACATTGGTGTCTGTAGTTGAGTGATTCGTTTAACACTTGTCCATATTAACCGTAACATTAGAAAAAAGATTCTTGTGTAAAAATAGTATTATAGGCTCTAATTACAATTATTCTTAAACAAAAAAATGTTGTAACCGTTACTTCTATTCTTCCTTGTAAAACGTAAGCAGATAATTCTAGAAATTCCTTCTAAGAAATCGTTGAATTCTTCTATTCTCTTAGGTGATAATGATAGCTTAATTTAAAATCGGAACGCTCAACTATAGATAAGATGTAATGGCCGCTTGCTGAATTGTTAATTGTATTCGTTACTTAAATACACATAGCTCTAACTTTTCATCATTATTATTATTATTTTGTTTTAAGTCTCCTGCGACATCCACATTTAAAATTGAGGAGATTTAAACAAGATGGCTGCTTGTCAAACTTGTTTATTTGTTTATAAGGTTGGCAATAGAACCATCTTTTTCTATCAGGATCCATGCAATGAAAAGTTAGAACTAGTGTAAAATAGAAGAGCGTCGGGCGTGTTGTTTCTTGTATTTGTGTTATACGGAGTGATAATGGTAATATTTAAAATCTTAGAAAAGATATCAGACGTAAGATGCGTGCTGTTTCCCCGTTTTCATTATTAGCTTTCTTTCGAAGGGATTTTACAGAAATTCTCAATTTGTACATTAACACATTAACTTTATGATCAATATTTTATACTATATTTGAAAATACATTTGGACTTTAGATCAATTTTTGTGCCGAAAATTTTGTCGGAACAAATACCATGACCTTAGTTAAAGTAGCTCACCTTCACATATCAAATGAATGTTAAGGAACATATCGATCATACGAGTATGTGTTCGTACCGTGTGTCGTTTTTTATTATTGGTATTAACTTCCAAAGGTGTGTTCTATGGCTTGCTGTCACCAGATGGCAGAATCACATTGTAATAAATTACGTTAAATTGAGAGTGTACTGCACTCCTCTGCCTACCTCTTCGGGGATTAAAGGCTTTAATAAAGTTTTTTTTAATTAAAATTGGGTCTTATATGAATAACATAATTTTGTACGATTGTATTTGACATCTATTATGCATAAATACATATAACGGCATAGTAATTTGATCCTTTAGACATAATTGCCTAATTACGTAAAAGCCCTAGTGAGCATCTAATCTAAATCTAAAAAATCTAATCTAAAATTGTAAAATCTC
>DWDW01001207.1:0-12108 GCA_018245635.1 Mimoniades versicolor eupheme
TAGTAATAAGTGTAAGGAACAATGGGGTTGGCATATACAACTGTATAAAACCCCTAAATAAATTTAGAAAAAAAAAATAGCAGATGATAAAATAATTCGATGTAAATATACAAAAAAAAACACGTTAAATATATATTTATGAAAAAAAATTTGAAGTCGATTTTAAATCAAAGTTGGTTTGAAAGTAAACCAGATTATGTTTATCTCCTGAATTTCAGTAGCAGCCGGTAATTAATTCATAATTCAATCTTGTTGTAAAATAGTTTTTTACGGGTTTGTGGATTCTCAGTTATCAAATGATTAAATTGCCGTAATGTATGTACAAGGATGAAATAAATGACAGCATATTTCAAATTATAATTCGTGTCAATCTTTGAGTTCTTATAAAGAACTTTACTTAGAAGGTCGTGATTCAGAAATACAAGTGACGATGTCGTCATAAGAGATGTCTCTTATCGAACAAAACATCTCAAATCGACAAAGAACCTCAGCGACTGCACCGCTCTGATTAATTGACGGTAGTTAATTTCAGTCGCGATTTACTTTAGTGAAAAGATTGTTCGAAGAGTGCATAACAGTCTATAGTAGAAACCTAGAGTATAAGGTCACGAGTTTTAATTAAAGCGACTCCGTTAACCGATAGTTTTATTTGAAATCGATCGCTTCTCCTCTGCAAAAGTTTTTAATGCAACGCCATATTTGATTTTAGCTGCTTGCGAGTTCAGAGTCTACTAACAGTGGCTTTTATATTTTTTGCTTGCAATACGCAAATGGCTCATTAGATCTAAACAAGTTCATTATTTTATTTTATCTTTATAAGATCTAATAATATTTTGCATTGCCACATTTTGTAACCTATAACTTTTGTACGTACATATTTGCGCAGCGTTTCGTGTGGCCAAGTTCTAAGCATTTTTGCTTCGCCAGGAGTATAAATCTGAAGAACAAAGGCTTCACCACTCAAAATATATCATTTTAGAAGACTTAGCGGAAGTAGGACGCGACGAATAACGTTGATATAAACTTCATGGTGGACATAAATTTTCGGCTTTACAAATTTTAACCGTATAAATCCTTGAAGCTCCATGAAAATGAACAAAAAAAACTGTGGGTAGCTTATAATATTACGAAAACTATAAGCAATTACCAACCTGAAAGTAAAATTGCATATGCCGTAAAAGAAAGTGCTTAAAAATTTTCAAATTACTCAAGTGTACAAAATGTATCTACATGTGTATATATGCTGTCCAACATGTCCTATACCATTGTTACCGATAAAGTTACATGAAAATACAAAAGTAATAATCCAACGGAAACCCCACCTTCTTCAAAAGAAAAATGTAGCAAAAAGCTGAGATAAAATGGCAAAATATTGACTGGTTATACGTCCATTGGCTAGCGCGCCACGCTAAGTGGCATATTGATAGACAGCTGGAGACTGTAATAGGGAAAAGAACGAAAGTGAAAATAATAGCACTATACAAGAAGTTAGTTAGCGTCTCCAATAAGTTATATAACATAACACACTAAACATTAAAATCTACTCTTAAATCTTAACCGTTATTCTCGTATTAGAGTTTATAATTTTTTTTCTTCTGCCAGTAAATTCCTTACTGGGTGGTGCTTTATTACTTGAAGCTTGCTATTGATTGATTTGAGCAACGTCGAGCGCAGTCAACCTATTAATAAGCGTCCGTCCCTGGTAAATGGCCACGACTACATCAGTACTTCGGAGGATAAGGTGATCGTTCGATTCCTGATGTTAGCATCGCGTAATAACCGTTTAGAATAATTCGACTATTCAACACAATTTAAAACTATCCGCCATATTGGTAGACCACCAACCTATACCTTCCTTATTCGGTACCGTGATAGATGGGTGTATCAGTACTAGGCCTCGCGCAGTTACGGAAGGACCCACACAAGATGCAACCACATTTTTGGAGAAAATAAAAAAGAAACGTTTGCTTTTCCAATGTACTTAACCAATAGCAAAATATATTTAATAATTACATGGAAAAGTTGTAATATTTATGATAACATTTTCTTGATGTTATGACTAAGTACTATTGGAGGGGCACGTGTTCAACAGTGGACGGAAAAAGCTGGTGAAAATGATGATGATGAATGATCAAGTCACTTGTCCGTGAATAAAAGAAAAATACAAAGAAATAATTTATTATTATTCGTTGATTCATTTATTCGAGGACAAAATACAGCACACTCACAAAACAAATCAAAACGCTTAATTAATATGTTTAAAAATAAAAAATACGTAACATCACGACTATGATCCCCGAGGAGCCAGAGGGGTGTAGTACACTCAAACGTTGTGCTAGTTTTGGAATAGGTGGTGAGCCTATTGCCATACACCGGGCACAAATCGAGACTCCGAAACCCATAGTACAAGACCTCTCCATCGGCAGTCGCGCTCACAGCCACACGACCAGGGATGCGGTCGTTGCCTCGTAAAATAAAAAATAATATCAATATAATAAATAACGAGACCATTGTCAAGGTAAAAAGTAACTAAAATTAAATCAATTGGTCAATTTGTAGGTACTCGAAATATATTTAAATTGATCTGTTTGCATAACGTCTATTTGCATTATAAATAGGATTACTTAAATTCGTAGTGAGCTGTATCCGGTAAAACAATATCATTTAATTGTATCAAATAAAACTCAAGCTTCATTCTCGATTGCGGCCTTGTATAGCTTAGGGCCGCTAACGAACTTTTCATCAAAGTTACGTTTCACTTGATAACTGTTGTTATAATATAGTTCCTTTTCGCTAATTAATCATAATCTGTAACTCCGAGCTATAGCACCAATAAGTTTCTAACATTGAATGTATGTATGTCGAAATGCTCCAGGAAAAACTGTTAGTTAAATTTTTCCCGATCGAAACGGCATCGACCTGGTTCTGAAAGTGGCACTCGGGGACTGTAGAGATCAAATTAAACACTAAACCGTAGAATTTGCGTGAGCAACTGACAGGCTGCAAGTGATCTTGATCCAGTTAGCTAACCCCAAATTAAGCACCAATATTTGCAAAGCCGCCAAATCCCGATGTTCCTCGAAACCATTACGGACCTATTGTCAGACTATTGATTTATGAAATTAATTAAAAGCAGCTTTTGAGTTTCGTAAGACAAACGTGGTCTGTTTCACTTTGGAACATTTCCAATTGTCTTAGAGATGGGCTGCTTGATAATTTACGAGGTTTGATTAAATTTCTCGCAATAAAGGCTCGCAATAGAAAGCTAGCAAGACAATAATAATAAACAAATCGCTAAAACTCGTATACACAATTGAAGATACATATTGTATATTAAAGGTCAATTGATAATCTCCACTGATAATGTATCGCTGATTGTAGAGAAAATGTATATGCCAATATTATCGTTGCCAAAACAGTCAGATTTCAAAATCAGATAGATATTTTTCATTGTAGCCATGTCTATTTTATTTCATTGCATGTAGTAAAACTGTTTTATTTTCAACACTATAACTAATGTAATCATAATGTTGCAAATTTAAATCTTTTCTATGAAACACGATATTGTATTGAATCGCACAGGTAGCGGCAGTCTTCGATATTACACTGTCTGTTAACTTCCTAATGACATATTTATCATCTACGTTCTATGAAGCGTAATGTCACGCCTCTAATCCCCATAGAGGTAAGCAATAGAGTGTATTACACTTCGCAACGTTTCACTAGTAACGTTTATGTCCTACTATGGAATATGTCACGAGCCTTTTGCCATACACCGGACACGTATCCAGACTCCGAGCCACCACTACAAAATCCAAGTTTAAAAATCCAATAGTGCCCCGATACAGGATTTGAACCCGGGACGTCTCGATCGGCAGTCACGCAACCAAAATGAAATAATTGTGCTCGCGAAGTTAATGTGAATCGCGAGGATCATACAGTAATTTTAAATTCGTTTCCAATAAATAATAGTTATCTCAGACGGGCCTTCACAAACATCTCTTTCTGAGGCCTCGTTCAGATATACTCCGCCCGCCCTCAGGTGAAATTGGCTGCTGTCCAAATGTAGGGCTATTCAAACGACGGCCTTGAAAATGAAGTCAGTTTATTCAGTTTATATAGATCCGTAAAGGACTTTGGAGATGAAGCGCCTTGAATACAAAATGTGCCTGAATAATTCCAAAATTGCCCGTTTTATTTACCAAGTTAACTAATGTTAAAACTTAGTAATAAAAGTCGGGCATTTTTAATGAATAATTTTATTGAAACTAATCAAAATAGAAAACACAAAATTTTATTACGTTAATAAAATCTTTCAAACGAATACTTGATTAGTATTTTTGTGCATGCATTTTGTGCATTAGTATGCATATGATATTTGAAAAAAGTTTATAATAATCGACTGATATTACTCGTAAGTTATCAAATTTTAGTCTAACTTATAGATACGTAGGTACCATTCAAAAAGAAAAATAGATACTACTACAAGTTGAAAAAAAAGTACCTTCACGCCTGTAATCCCCGATGAGGTAGGCAGAGGAATGTAGAACATTCCCACTACAAGTTGAATCTTGAAAATCGAAAATACATATGTTTATAATGTAAGGAAATTTGAACGATATTACTCAATTTCCCCAAGTCATGCGATATCATTAACTACCGTAACATAATAAAAACTCACGCCTACAATCCTCAAGGAGGTAGGCAGAGGAATGTAGAATACTCCCACGTTTAACCAATTACGTTTACGTCCCACTATAGAATAAGTGATGAGCCTATTGCCATACAACGGTCACATATCCAGACTCCGAGTTAGAAAATCTAAATTGGGAAAATTTAGTAGCACCCGACCCAGGAATTGAACCCAAGACCTCCCGATCGGTAGTCGCACTTGCAACCAACACGACCAACGAGGCAGTCAATTATTAATTTAATTAACCACCGATCCGTATTATGCACTTGAAATACATTTTTCTGCCTACCCCTACTGATAAGCAGATGTTATGTTATACTAATATCTACATTATAAAATGCACTAATAAATAAAGATAATAGAACATAACTTCTATGCGTAAAAGATACCTTTAGAAATAGACATCTTTGAAACTAGTTACGTTATTAACAAAATTTTATTCAAAGATATTTGGTGGAATACAATAGAAATTTGTGGATGCCTGGAGCCAGTCAACGTTATTGATGCCTGCAATAAAATCACAATGTGAAGCAATAAAAGTGATAAAACTTTTGCACCGCACGCTTCACATAGCACGCGTATGGCCTTTATTTATCGCGTGGCGCGATTTCGTGATAAGGGACGTGTTCTATCGACGAACAATAAGTCGTTTCGCGGTGTCAAACTGTAAACCGTCCTGTATTTAGTTCAATGTTACTACAACCCGCACAAATATACCGATAATCTTATACAACACTAGAGTCAGCCGAGACATATCTCATGTTGTATGAAAACGTCCCATTGTTATAAGCTTATCAATGAAATGAAAATCATGCTATTGTGTCGCGACAGAAACGGAAGTACCAATGAAATTGTTCACACCGCTACGTTTACTGCTATGTGTATCATATGTTGGTGTTTGTTACCAGTTGATGCTTAACAGTTCATCGCTTGTGGTTCACACATAAATGGGACAATGAATCGACACTGGTGCAATGGTTACAATACTAAAAATACTTAAATAAAAAAAAAATTTCGAATTTTTTTTCCCCTTTAGCCGAGTAAAGTGGCAATTATGTGCCGTTTGCGTTAGTCTCATAGTAGTACGAGAACTGTAAATGAAAAAATTTTTTTTTCATTGCAATGAATACAAAAATGCCACCGAACTGAAAGAAACTCATCCAAGGATATTGCAGACAACCCCAGCAGCGTTTCCATGTACAGTGATTAAATCAAATTGATTCGTATGTCCATTTCGCTATGTATCTTCATTGCAATTTGCAACCTGAATGTCTATTTAGATTTCTATTTGCTATTTTAACTATTCAATGGGCACAATTTGTCATTGAGTTTGCATTGGAGTTTTATTACCCGTTTTCTACTTCGATATCAATGAAACGTACGGCGTTCGCGTTGCCCCGCTTCGGAGGAGCGTCTTGACAGGACTTATTTGTCAGTAAATGGATAGGATAGTACTTCTCCTTAGTAAAGGAAAGATTCTCAAGATAATACGAGAATCCGGTGAACCAAGCGATCGAATGCCTTTTTAATTATAGAATATGTTACATTTGACTGGAGTGCAGTGGTTAGTGAACCTGACTGTTGCGCCGGGGGTCGTGGGTTCGATTTCCATCCAGAATAAATATTTGTGTTATGAACACAAGTATTTTTTCTGTGTCTAGGTGTGAAAAATTGTCGAGCAGTATTGAATTTTTTTAACTACGTTTTCTAGTAGTAGCTGTGTGTGCCCGGTGTATAGCTATAGGCTTACCAACTATTCCATAGTGGGACGTAAACTGGTGAAACGTGGGAGCGTACTACGCTACTCTGCCCACTTCTTCGGAGTTTACAGGCTTGATGTTACATGTTACGTACATTAATATGTAACTTTACAATAAGATATTATTTTAAGTCTATTGCTAAAGAGCACACTTATTTATAACATTTTATAAACGTTAATATTTTTTCAACTTATTAGAAAAACTGTTGACAAATATGTATTATCTTTTCATCGATATATAAAACGGCAGTGGTACCAGACTACATTTTGGATGAGTATTATCATTAGCAAAACATCACATGAGTGTTCCGTCTCAAAGGGGTGTATGTAATTGACGAATCTTCATGAGTAATTCGTCCCAGTTTCTCACGATGAGTTAAGAGTTATTGATAGTTCTGACGGCGGTGTGCCCGCGTTTGCACTGAAGCAGTATTACGAAACCCACTCCAGGCTCTCCGCACTTGTGGTGACACCAATAGTCAGTACCTGACGGTAATGAATTGTAGCGGGAAAGGAGTACCTACCGGCTGGGTTCACGACCCGACCCATTTATCGGCTGAAGTTGAAAAACAAAGGCAAAGCCACAATTGCTCTCATTATAAAGGGTCTTCTATTGACACAAAGTCATTCAAATTTGATATACGCCGTACAAATTGATGAAAAGAGTATTTTAATTTTAAACAGACGTAGGAGCTAATTAGTAAAACCATAAATATTGTGGATAATTTATTTATATGCTGAACTTTATATTTAGTAATGATTTACTTGATAAATACAGGTTTGAATGTGATACATTAATTTTATCAAGATCACAATGTTATCAATCCAAATCCAAATTAATGTTATCAAATTCACGCCGTCCCGTCCCTTTAAATCGTTAAAGAGGTAAACAAAGGTTTATAGATAAATACAGCATTTGCAAATGGTCATTTGTATCCGGTCGGAATAATTGGCAGAACTCAGTAGAGGCATCAGGCTCCCTTGTCCGTCCAAAGTGGCAACGATCAATCTGAACGATGGGATAAATGCAATACCAGAAGGGAAATTTAACTCGAAACACAAGTAATATTAATACCCGAAAGAGGATAATCCCTTGGATGGTGGTTGGAAGCAATTACTGAAACGGTATAGGAAATGCTCCGGGTGATGAAGCTCATGTTGACTGTTGAGCTAACGACATGAAATATAACGTTACGGGCTGCTTGTTTGTTTCGATTAGCAGGAGGTTGTTGTTTTATTTTTTGCTAAGAAATGACAAAGAAAACAGCAATAATTTAGCAATGAAATTATATTCTTCAAACCCGTAATCCTCGAGAGAGTTGGTGTAGGAGTATAGGTACATTCCCACGTCTCACTAGTTATGTTTACGTTCTACTATGGAATAGATGATGAGTCTATTGCCATCCACCTGGCACTTATCCAAATTCCGAGGCACTACTACAAATTTAAAAATTACACAAACAATTAACAAAGTTTATATAAATTCGTATCCGATATATAAATTAAATAGTGACCAAACCCTGGAATTGAGCCCAGGACCTCCTGATCGGCAGTCGCACTTGCAACCAACACGACCAACGAGACAATAATATAACTCATAAATTGAACTTAAGCGATAGTCGTTTACACTAATCCAATGTTGGAGAACAATACCTGAGGAAAGTTTCGCAGTTAGCTCAAAGTTCTCGCCCCGGGATATTAGAGTTTAAAGATTACAATGAGTTTTGTTTTTAACAAATTTCATAAAGCCTATTTTCTCCAGAGATTAGAAGATAAACATAAGTCAATCTGAATAAAGTTTACAATATTATAAATGTTTAACTTTTCAAAATCGTTTAAGTAAAATACGTAAATATGTCATAACTGAAATGGGATGACGACCTGCGAAAGGCTGCGGGGAGAACTAGATGCGGCAAGCCGAGGACAGGACTCGATAACAGCAGTGAACAATATAAGTTGATGATGGTAACTGACGTTCCGTATTTATATGTAAAAAGTAATCTTAATTTCCAAAGCATAAAAAAGTAAGGTTATCAAAAATATTATCTCACAAACATTCCCTTTACCCCTCTTACTTTACATTAATTAAATAATAAGGTTAATTTTAAAAAACTATTAAATCGTTACCTATTGTTTTATCTTTACAAGCTGGATAATTTAAATAGAGACAATTATGGTCTTCAATACATTTTTGTTCATAATTTATTTAATTAGTTGTTCGCATCTTAGGCATGTGAGTGGTGGAAGGGGTGATCGCGACCAGCTGTACTGACAGCTGGCAACCATTGCTTATAACTGTTCCACCTAAAAGGCCCATGAGATCAAAACGGTACTAAGTCAAACTTCAAGGCGACAATTTAACGAAATACATAGTACGTTTTAATGTTAAGTCGATTTTTTTTCGCACCACTGCACTTAAAACATGTACAGTAAAGAAATAATGTCACTACGAATTAAACGGTGAGAAATTATCGAGCAAAGTTGATACTTAGTATAAAATAAAGTCGTAAACATTAGTTCCTCCTCAACCGACTTTCGGGCGGTTGTCTTTAATGGAATGAGCAATAAACCAGCCTTCTTGGGCGAATGGTTGCAACTGTAACTACTGATGAAGTCGTCCTGGGTTGAAATGCTGGATCGGATACTATGTGATTAAATCCCATAGTATATCTTAGTAGTGGCTCAGAGTCTGGCTTTGCGTCTGGTGCGTGCGTGCGTGGCAATAAACTTACCTCCTATTTCATCACAAAATTTAGAACATTCCCCAAAAAAAGTTCACGCATTATACTCTTTTGTATTATATTATCTATTTAAAAGTTTCAAACTTTATAGTAACCGTACAGACACACACTTCCCGTGACAATACATCTTCCCTTTCTTAATATTGCAGTACATGTTGTTCAATCTTAATTTATCATGGAAGAGGGTGAACTTGTCAATGAATTTCAGCCACAAACTTGTGACAGCTGACACGAGGGTCTCGGAAAAGTTTGTTCGACATTTCGTCGCCTTAATTACCCACGTGTTTTTGTCTCACTACAAGAGATTGAACGATGAATATGTCGTAGGTATATTTACATACTGAAATAGGGCAGATGACAAACAATTCACAACAAGAAAGTTCTGTGCGGTTTGCGTTAAATACCTAATACTAGATTTTAGAATGTGCTTCGCCTTTTGATTTGTACGTTAGACCAACAGTCACAGAGTCAGTGGCACTGTGAAATGTGAACTGTGAACTTTTAGGATGTGATCGTTTGTACAAAAAAACGTGTTTTCTAGCAGATTGCTAACAAATTATGAATTTCATGCCGCTTAAACGCCCAGGGTGACTAGCCTTTAAGGATAATTATGTATATTATAATATTAATTATAATATTAAACTGTATTTGCCTCCAATTTCTATTCTATACCAAATTTTCCAGTGCTCGTTACTCGCCCTATACGGAACAACTACCTAACCTGCAAATTGAGGGAAAGGATGTATTTTTGTACGGTTCTGGTAAAAGCTTCATTAAAAATAGCAAGCCTGTTCTACAATGGTGACGCGTAATTTAAAACTTTGTAACGGGTCGCTAAACTGAAAAGGTTTCGTTTTCACCTATTTATATTTAGCATGACAAAGGAGGTTTTATTTTTCTTAATGAACAGCTATTATGGCTGCCTTCGAAATGTTGTTGACGTCATAATATTTCCTACGTATAATATTGTTAAAAATTACTAAGCACTTTTTTAACACGAGTGCTGTTAGCACACATCAGAAATGGAATTTCAATATAGAAAGTTTCATGAAGTCAACACTTGGTCAAGTACTGTGACAATGTGAAAGCATATTTTTAAGAGTAGTTTTGTACATACTTTAGCTAGAATTTTAGGCAATCCGAGGAGGTGTTTGTCCTTTTATGCAGATATCGGAGTCTTTAGGGACTATTAAAAATGATGATAGCTTTGTTATTATCCTTGCATAACAACCGCATGCCGCAGTTTGAGGCATGTGCGTAAAAAAAGTTATATTCAATTCAGAAGTATTTTCTACAAGCACAATTGCAATAAATAGGTATAGTAAGGTATAGTAGGTATAGGATAAGTAACATACAAAAAAAATTTTCGCTTCAATAAAACTCCTTGTAGAATGTACAAAATGAAAGAAAAATTAAAATATTCTCGAAAATGTTAAAGGACCAAAGTTAAACGATTGTAAATCAATCATATTTGTTTTTTTTCGCTAGAAATGCTAATTGTGCATTTCTATACAATACAATTATTACGACAACGTGCTAACCGATTCCATAGTTCAACTTGCTATACGAACAATACATTTTACAAACAGACAATCAGATACGAAAAAACCTTATTAAAGAATACGAAAATCATTATTCCACAAATACCGCTCGAGCGTACCTAATTTTGCGCCAAGAAAATGTACAAAATATAAACAAACGACAAAATAACAAAGACAGACTATTATTATTACGTTATATTTAGTTTACAATAGAACCTAAAAAAATCCCAAGCTTAAATTAAGATACTGTGAAACTCTAAGAAGGACCAGTTTTATTCAATAAATACTCTCACAAATTACAAAACCTATGTCTCCGGAAAATAAACCCTGATCGTTAATTACTTGAAGGAGTAAAACATTTAAACGTGTAAATATTTCAGTTAGTGGTTTGAGGAAAATTGTATTGAAGTTTTTATGAATATTCAACAGAAACGGAGCATCTTTCCAGGAAGTCGGTCAACTGTGATAATGGGACGAGACATTTGTCCTATATTGTGAAAAGCTGATTCTTTAAGAATGAAACGTTCTGCTTTTAAAATTCATAATTCTTAATCTTATTTTTTTTTATGTACAAATTTTATATCTTTAACGCATCCGATTTGTCTTTCTTAAATATTTCAGTCTTAACATAAATTTATTTACATTTATACAAATGTGTCCGTGTCAGGGCGGAGTAAGAATACGTTCCCGGACCCTGTTCCGGGATACAGGGGGTCATAAGAGGCTACTAAACCCGGCGCTGGATGACGCGGTTTACCTGAGTACAGCTAAATGCCCTAGCCACTCACTGGCAACAGCGAGAGGCTGTGCTTAGTGACTCCTAACTCACAGCGTTGACATTATCGGCATAACCCTTCAGTAGAGGCTTACGTATGTCTAGGAGTGGATTGCAAAAGGCTGATGAAAAGGATGTGTAATATTAAGAAATACTTTTATTTTATTCCTTTTGTAAAACTTACAACGCAAGATGTTAAATAAGTGAACAATATATCCCCTCCAAAAATGTTTATCACTGTAATGAACATAGCAGTGACAAAAAGATAGAATGAACGCAATAATTATAGTGATAACCATTATTTATTCGAAGTAACGAATGGTACTTGTATACTTCAGAACATGTGTATATAGAACTATATACCTGTATTCTGAATAGAATTATCTACATACGTAACTCCGTGATCGTAATTTGGTGTAATGATCAAAAAGAAACAAGACGCCAAATGATTATACAGTTGCTTCATATTATTCGGGAATGGCTGGATTATTACAATATTAAGAAGTTATTAAGAAGTGGATAAATGCCCGGTATATGGCAATAGGCTCACCACCTATTCCATCGTGGGACTTAAAAGTAACTGGTGAAACGTGGGAATG
>DWDW01001208.1:0-12108 GCA_018245635.1 Mimoniades versicolor eupheme
AATCTAAATTAGAAAATTTTTAGTAGTGCTCGACCCGGGAATCGAACCCAGGACCTCCCGTTCGGCAGTCGCACTTGAAACTAACTCGACCAACGAGGCAGACATTCTTTTATCTCCCTCTTTTGCGATTATAGCCGTTACGTAACGTAAATACATATAGGTTGCCTCATTGATGGAGTGGTTGCAAGGGCAACTGCTGATCATGAGATCCTGGGTTCAAATTTCACTAGTGGCTCGCAGTTTGGATCTGTTCCCGCTGTATCCCGCTGTATCCCGCTGTTTTCCATGATACGACGTATAACGTGACTGGTGAAACGTGGGAGTATACTACACTTCTCTGCCTATCTCTTCTCAGATTACAGAATTGAGGTTACGTTTAAATATGTAAATAATACTTAAATTATATTACAAAGCAAACTATTTGCTTCGTTATAATAATAAGAAGTGACGTCGTTCGTCGAACATTTGAAGGCAATAGAGTGACATGATGTATTGAATATGAATAGGTAGTAGGTACATTTAATGGTTTTGCAAACGCCTCAACCATGCTGCCACGACGCTCACCTTGAGATGTTACGAGTGTATTTAAGGCACATGTTTTATGTTGATGCAGTAATCAGCACGCGAAGAACAATGCTCACACGAAACATGCTTTTATTAAGCCCTGTGAAATAAGATATAATTCATTACTACTGGATACCTCAAGTTATTCAATGTTATGAAGTGTTCGGAACTGAGACTACGACTTGGAAAAAGTATATGAGACGCACACAGTAGAATGATTGAAAACGTGCTTGAAAATGAACGTCCAGATTGATCTCATTTATATAATGTTAAAGAGGCCATGGCCAGCAGTGGACTAAAACCAGCTGATGATGTCTATTACGATGTCCCCCACAATTAACATCAAGGTTCGCAGGCTTGTTACCTTATCAACGTATATTTTGGAATACAGAAATCTTTTTGAATTTTTTCTTTTTAGAAAACCACCGAGTGGTACCACCACCACTTTGGTAACATTTCGAAAGGCATTCTATAGTTTTATGTTGTTCCACTCGCAATAAGCTTTGCGCTATCCGACACACTAACTTTTGCTTCCATTGGGAATATAATTTCTTCCTTACTTTCTTACAGAATTTTTAGTGCAGGGTCTCTTCTATTTACTCAACACTGTTTCTTCCGGCTTTAGGTAAGGTCTGACACATACTCTACTTCTTTGTATCAGTGCAACGTGATGAATGTATTGGTTAAAAGTTTGCCTATTTAGTGGAAGTTTGATCGTCATTCCAAAATGTATTGTTTACATTTAACTGCTTCTGAATTACAGTAACAAACTGCCACGCTTTTACTAAATCTTTTAATTCATTTGACGTGTGTGTGCGTTAATTCATTCGAAAGAATCCATTAAAATTTAGTCTCTATTAGTAATAACTTTATTATTAATTTAATTATTACTAGTAATTAATATAATTAATCATTAATTTTAATATTAATAATTTTGTCTTTATCATTAGTATTGGATTTTGCATCCAATTGTAGCGGTGGTGGAATATTCTTTGTCAAAGCGCATTATACGTAACATTTGTTTTAATCGTTTCAAAATCTAGTTTGGCTTGACTGATACAGTTTTACTCTAGGCATCGAGTTCCCATTCCTTAACACTGATATAGATAAAGAATAAATAAATAAACATTTTCCTTGAGTTCGCTCACCGTACGCGGTAGGACTTTGTTCCTAATTACATTCGCCATGGTTTTTGTGAACCGTAAAGCAAAGCAAACAATTGCAAAATGAGATTTTTTGCTAACAGCTTAGCTAACGGTGTGTGAATAACAATTACATGTACGTAGGCGTAAATAATGTACAATGGACGGTCAATGTTCGAAGGATCGTATGATAAAATCCAAACACTATTCAATACCATTAAATATTCACCGACGAAGACGTAAAGATATACCTACCCATATTTTTATCTGAATGTTTAAATCGAAACTTAAACTAAATTTTCTTGGGTATTTTCTTATGAAAGAGATTACGCCTCAGTTATAAACGAAACACAACACGTCAGATCTCAGTGCTCTCTGCCTACACCGTAGAGAACCTGGCTTGATTAAATAATAATAATATTTACTCAATTACTTATGATATTGCCAATTTGCAGCCTTTTTAAAAATAAATGTTAACCTCATAACAAGCGTGTAATACGCGAGTTACATAATTTTCAGAATAGTTTTACATTTGGGATTTGTCCCTATTGTTCCCCAGTTCCTTTACCCTCACACTCCGTTAGGCCTTTTGTAATTAATTTTCACCCCGAGGGACAAATGCGTATGTTATTTCAAGAAACTTTTATTTTACATAGATAAGTAGAATATTTCATCAGCTTGTCAAACTTTGTTCTCTACTCTATGATTGGATTGTTGAAATCTTAATTAAGACTTTTAAGACAAGACCACATTATAAAAACTACAAAAAAATATATACTGCTTTCTTCATCTAATGCTGTTCTGAGAGTTGGGATAGCGAAATTGTGAATAATATAATACTATGAGATTAAACTTAGGCCAGAGCACTGTTTATTTCTCATAGACGTTTTATAACTTCAATGAAAGATTCCTTGTACAGGAGAATCATGTGGATTTACCCTCAATGACCCCAGTTTTCGTTTTACGTTTTCACTGTAATAAATAAGGTGGCAGAAGGCAACGGAAGACAGGCAACCTTGATCATTTATTATCCTCGTCCCATAGTAGGTTCACTGTTTAACCACAAACGAGGAAAGACGTTTGGGCACAGATAAAAAAATAAATGCTTATTTTAAGATTTTACATCTCTAGTTTGTTAGTGTGTTAGTAACAATTAGGCTTAATATCCGTTATTTGTATTGTTAGTTGATTGTATTATCTTTTTCAAAATGCAGGTTCACTGGTTGTCTATGTCTATGTGGATATCTCGTAGAAAGATATCTGTAAAAATTTTCAGTATTCATATTGTTTTAAAAGCGATGTGCTTATACTGAGTTTACAGACGAACTCACTAAATTGTTTGTAAAATGTTGACATTTAGTGTCAAGCATTCTCAGTGTTTTAATACAATTGTGAGATTAAGTAATGACAATTGATTAATGATACAAATTATTTCAATTTGATTCTTATGACCTGTTAACATGTTTACTCGTAGCTTAGCGAACAGGCTGATCGGCCACCTAATGGTAAATGGTCGGCGTCGTAATGGATTTTGCAAACTCCGAAAAGCGATCAATGCTTGGCTGGCTTTTAGAAGAATTCATGATCGGAACCATGTTTATATGTCTATATAATAAAAATTCGTTTTTTTACAGAACTACATATGTACATATGTATAAGAAAATTAGAGAATCCTTCACCGCGCTGCTTCCGTGTGGATTGACATACAGTTTGCCACCCAAGTAGTCTTTGTAATCATTTGTAAGTTTTCCTATTTTATTTATGTTAGTAAAAAACTGCTGTAAAATTTTTTGATTTCTAAACCATTCCCGGTACGGTTTCAATGGACTTAGAAATAAAACCAAATCAAAAGAGCGTTACGAAATGATTCGGTATAAACAGTTCGATTTAATCTCCTTGCTCCACTGTCGTTATTTTTATTCATAGTGCATACATACATACATCTTCACTCCAGGTTCCTTAAGGGGTAGGAATAGAGCACAGAGACCAAATATAACTATTCTTATACATTAGCCGAGCTTCTTCCACATCCATCACACTCTTCGCAATAACCATATAAATAGTAATTTTGAGTAGATATGTATATGTACTTTAAACGTTTATATGGAGTTTTGAGTAGCAGTTAGTGGTTATAACAGTACAGAATATTTTGTAGGTATAAGAATTTGATAATCTCAGACTGAACTGACAAATTGACCATTATATACGCAACTAAGTTCAGTTGTGTACATAAAGGGCAGTGTGATAATAAAGACCTAGCTATGTGAGGTTGATGTATTTCATGTAGAATCATTAATAATCGTGGAAACAAAAATAAAAGCAAGCTCCACCATATCCGTGTTAGTCGCATATTATCTTTATGTCACATTTATGAATAACGAGATAAACTTAGCGAGGTACAGCGTACACTTTATCAAAAATAATTGCCTACGGTCGCAGCATCTGTAGCCTTAATTCATTTCAATATATACATACATATATACATACACACGATGATATATATGTATGTAAATTAATTATAACATTTCTCACACCTGCTTTTGTACTTTAAATGCTCATATCATGTAATACAATAACAGTCACTTTCACGGGAACATAACGTAGTTATAATAATTTGTATGTAATGTTATTATTTGTTTACTAAGTGTTTCACGATATTAATAGGCGGAACGAGATACTGCCACCGACCAATGTGAAAATTACCTTAATAATAATAATAATAATAATAATTGCATAAAATTGTTGATAGATCCAGGTACCGACGGCGATGAAGACTCGCCTATCTTGACCGTACAGGTCGGGTCCTGGCCTGTGAGGGTGTCAGAACTCTCCGAAGCACATCAGGTTTGCAATGACAGACACATAAGCTACTTGGTATTTTCTACTTACTGTATATACATATCTGATGTGTGATAGCAATAAATTTCATGTACAGACTTCATTCGTAACCTCGTTACAACACGCCTATAATCCCCGAAAAGGAAGGCAGAGGAATGTAGCACACTCCCACGTTTTACCAATTAGCTTTAAATCCTACTATGGAATAGGTGGTGAATCTATTGCCATACATTGGCACATTTCCATATTCCGAGCCACTACTAGAAAATCTAAATTAAAATAATTTAGTATCACCCGACCAGGGAATTGGACCTAGGACCTCAAGATCGGCAGTCGCACTTGCAACCAACACGACCAACGAGGCAGTTTAAATCATTTACAGACTTGTGAACCATAATTCCTCTTTGAAAGATTCTGCACAAATTTAGTTGTAAAGAGACTGCTCCATTATAATTATTCCGATGTTCACTGTGACGACCCTACAACAGCATCGTATAATATTTCATATTGCGCAATTATTTTAAATACGTAGATACACTTGAAACTATCGACGTCAATTGCTACACAATTAGATCCAATTGCCAATCGAGAGATGTGGGTCTTGTGTTGAATTTATTCCATATATTTGTAAGCGTCGTATGAGAAAAAAATTATATTTTTGGTCGTTAATCAATTTATGATTCCGTGTATGATGAGATAAAGAAGCACATCAGGTCTGTAAGGATATTCGGGATTCGGTGCTCTTTGCTTATCCGGCTACGACCCCGGCGCGATGATGTATTAATGATAGTAATTCATTAACATCTCTCTTAAAGAGAGACTTGGCTATTTATAAACCCCTGAAAATGACCTTTCAGAAAACATATAATAGAAACGGCCTCTTTAAAATATTTTTACATACAGCAGTAATATAGTACGTACAGCGTCTCGTTAACTACGTTACATAGGCGTGCGGGGAACAACGTGCGTGCTATTTCAGACACGTAAAAACCCAGATACGTTAGCTCACGGTTATTTATGTGGCCTTGCCGAAAAATATTGGTACGAGTCTGTATATAAGTCAAGAGCACTGTGGTCAAGACCGTGACTCTGTGAATTCCCTGTGAATTGTCTTCAGATTTAGTAGTTTAACAATGTTTGTATACTTTCAATATAATATTGATGACTTATACTAAAATTAATATCATTCCTTATTAATTAATAACAATTCATAAGTATACATTGGTATATTCCTTAAATATATACTTGGCAGAATTGGAACTTAATGCATAAACCACTTTACGTTCATATCCATGGTTTATTTTAAGTGAAGAGAGTAGTAAACTAACATGCGGCATTCATTCGTGGTCACTGTCGCCCATACATCAGCAATCAATTTCAAATAAGATTGTAGGAATAGGATAGTAAGAATAGGACTGTAGCAACATGATGGTACGAATAGGACTGTAGATATAGGACAGTAAGAATAGGACTGTACTAATAGGACTGTAGGAATAGGTCAGTAAAAATAGGACTGTAATAATGGGACGGTAGGAAAAGTAACTGTTATTAAATATTAGGAGTGTGTTTCGATAGACTTGATGTCCTTTTTTAGTTCACGTTTCGGTCGACATTGATGTCTTCTATCTGTTGTTCGAAGGTTATATAAGACATTTACGAGTATAACGCATATTATAGCAAAACATTTAGTATATCATTAACTTCATCTCACTTACAATGCAGTTATGTTTTGGTTTATTATTGTTGTATTAATTTATCTTGTGATATCGCAGAATTTGTATAATTAACTGTGCACCAAAGTGTAATATATTTTAATTTAATTTAAATGCAACAAAAATGTCCGAGTAGAATATCTTTCTTGGAAACTTTCAGCTTGCAGTCTCAGTCAAGGCAGAAAGTTATAAATGCGTTCCATTATGAAATTAACTTCTTGTAAAACATGTCAAGTGCATAATATGAATGACACGTACAGCCTAACTGTCGAGCTTTCAGATTTCGACCTAAATAATGTTACAAATATTTTCTCCTTTCTGTGTAAAACAAATTTTATAATAGTGAACTAAAAATGAATTAGTAGGGACTTTATAATATTACTGATTTAACCGTAGTTTAGATTTTATTCACTGATTTTAAATTCATATAAATAAGCTTAGATAGGAAATTATTTATACCTAAAAGGCAAACAAACTATAGTTACCCATAATAATAATAACTAAACAGTTTTTAGAAAATAAATGTATTTTTTATGAATATGTGTAAGAATATATAATGTATATATAAGAAATATACATATCTAACACCAGGCAAAAATTAAAATGTTAAATTATCTGTGCTCAATGATATACAATTTCGTACCAATAACTTTATAAACAATGTTAATTCGTATAATCGCGTTGTAAGGACGACTCTGTAACTGTGGACAAAAGCTTTAACAGATTAGGAAGTTTCGCAGAAACTGTAAACTTTGTGGGGCGTCGCTTACATTGGTTAATCTTAGAGTCTCAACTTCTAATTAACCTTTGCATTATGATTAGATTGAAACGATCGAACCACATAATCCCTACCAAGCATACTTTGTAATGAGATTGAACAAAATTCGAACGATTGTTTCAATTTATGTTGATTGCTTCGTTGGTCTAGTGACTACAAGCGCGGCTGACAAACAGGAATTCCTGGATTCGATCTTCAATTCTTTGAAATTCCCAATAGTAGTTCATAGTAGTAGAATCTGTCCATTGTAGCGACAGGCTCACTCACACTGGACTATCATTACGGCAAGTCAGTATCCAGTTGTGCACTGAGATAGGCTGGAAATGTGATGATGTCGATATCTGAGCAAATTCAGGAAAAAAACGGTCAAATAAACAGCTCGTTAGTCAAAGAGTCAGAGTATCGTACTGAAAGTCAAATGACGCTTTTAGTATTCAACTACTTATTGAATATAATCTCAACGACGGTGAACTTTTAAATACTCTACTAAGAATCGTTACAATTCCTATACACAGTTTTAATTAAGCCTATGAATTTTCTACCAAAACATGTCACTTTTAATTCGGAATAATTTATAAATGATTCGTCAATTGTAGTTTAATGACCGTGAATTAGCAACTATTGTAATCGCCGGCCTGTCACAATTGTTCGCTCAACGTTTCTAATGCTGGAGGTAGTATGTTTCATATGCGTATATTTTAAGATTATAATTCTTTCAATGTTTACCAACATCATTGGTATTTTGCACTCAAATATTTTTTGACACCTCATTCACTTAAAATTGTTCATTTAGTGTTATCTTCGCGCACATATTTAGCGCCAACGCAATTACAAAACACAAGTACCTACATAATATATTGGCACGTACACTTGGTATATTTGAACACTTCGAGGAATATAAAATCTAATCTATGTGCATCAATTTTCTCGCTTTTAGAAATGAGATCAGAGTCGAGATTATGATTGTTGAGTAACTAGAACCCAAAATTAAATAACTACCACAAATACTGTTAGACTACTGTTACTGCTAAAACAACTTCATTATTTTGAACTGCCTCGTTGATCGAACGGTTGCAAACGCAACTGCTGGACGAGTCCTGGGTTCGATCCCCAAGCCGGGTACTGTTGGAGTCTTCTAACACGAAATTTGTGGCTTTGAGTTTTGATTTGTGCCTGGTGTATGGTAATAGACCCACCACCAATACCATGATTGAACGTAACTGGTGAAATGTGGAAGTGTCTCCTCGGTCTACCTCTTCGGACATTACCGGTATGGTGTTACATTTTTGTTACTATCCTGAACAATTGGGTAAGACACTGGCTCTTAGGGGAGTTATAAGTTTCTGTAACAGTGATATATGTATATGTACATAGAAGGAGGACGTCGCGAAGGACGTCAGGGATGTAATGGTATTACTTGGTAGCTAACTCGGCGTGAAATACATATATTATAAAACTAATAGAACCATGTATTTTCACAGTTCAATGTGAATGCGTCGTTATTAATTCAATATGATGTCAGTGTTATTGCTTGATGTGCCGGCGCTTCATACAAATTGTCTATTTAGATTGAGATAGTGTTATTCGTCGCGACTAACAATGATCGTAAATTATACAGTTGATAAAAGCTAATTGAATGACGGATTCGAAGCTGCCACACGGGTTGCGAATTATAAATATCTACTCGTATATGTAATACTAACACTTTCGTAGCCGCGGTTTCGAAGATTTAACATCTGTAGGAAATTTAGTAAATCTCACGTCTAACGTTACAGATTAGGTCCAATTCATTAGCTTAAGTGATTACTAAATGAATTAAATTAACTATCCGATTATGGGCACCAGCGTAGGCGATGCGAGAAGCGATGCTCTGCGATCCCCACCTGCATGCCCAGCGTGGGGATTATGGGTCTAACTCCTCAGGGTAGGCCTATATCCAGTTGGCTGGTAATGATTATATTACGTATAATAACACAGCGCATTATTATATAATAAATCATATTATCTAATTTTATATTAATTATACTACCATATTATACATTGACATAATATGGCATTGATATCGAACGCGCTATTTCTAACAATATAATATATTATCACGTGGTGAATAAAGGTTAAATTAACTCAAACACTGTGAAGTAATGTTTTACAATTAACTGTAGATACTAGAAACTTCTATGAATGTTTGTTAACTCAAATGAAAATGTGCGACAACTTTCACTTAGATTTCAGTTTTTCACCCTGTCGACAAGCTTCAAATATTCGCACGTACGTCTAAATATAAGAAATCATGCGCATTTGTAAGACTACGTATCACTTACTATTATTAATGTTGATAATAATTATAAAACAATTTATTTTTAGTCGCTTCAGTTTAACAACATGTCACAATTCGACTTTAACTAGTAATAATTCGTTATCCCAATCAGATCACAAATGTAAGTCTTTTATATAGGTAATAATCAGCCCTACACACTTTGCCCGGATCACGTCAGCGCTGGTCTACTTGACTAGAGAGTATATTTACATTAAACATTTGACGTCATGCTAAAACCCAATCGTAAAAGCTAGCATATCAGTATGATGAGTCATGAAATTGTGCGTTTTTAAGATCATGAATCGCTATTACAATTTAGATATGACATGTGGGCAAGTACGGGTTTGAATTGAATATCGAGTATCTTGGCTTCAGACGGCAGTTTTCTTGGTATAATGATTGGCACTCTTAGTCGGGATGCTTCGGATGTTGGTATGAATTCCATATCGATGAAACGAGTTAAAAATCTTTGCTCACAATTCATCCGCCAAATTGCCTACTTCCGCTGATATGTAACATCGTTTTTTCCTTATGAAGTGAACAATGCGTAGACGCACAAAAAATACGATTTAATTTTAGAATAGACATGGCTTGTCCTTACTAAGTCCTTCTCAATCAGATAAATCTTCAGTGGCTTCTTAATTTTCCATTTCCATAATATACGCGTAGAAATAAGGTAACCCGTTAACCGTTAACGCTCTGCGAGATCGGCCGCGGATTGTAAAAGTCTGTAAAGACCGTTAAACTATTCTATTTCTGTAACAGAATTAAGGCGCTCCCTCAAATCGGCGACGAATTGTTGCGGACTGTAGTATTTATTAGTATCTGCTAAGCTTTATTACTTCTGTAACATAGAAGTAAATAAAACTTCAGTGCTGCCCGCGATCGGCTACGCATGTTTACGGGCTGTAGTGATCGCTTAACTTTGTTACTTCTGTAATATAGGATTAAGGTAAACCTACAGTATACTACCCGAGATCGGCTACAAGTGTTCACGGATTTAACAACCGGCAATAAAAGTAAACCTTTAGAGTTCTTCGAAATCAGCTACGAATTGTTACGAGTTGTAGTAACCACTTAATATTTTGTATATTTACTGTAGCATGTCTAGTTGTACTTTCACAATTCACTGTTTCTTTGAGAAGTCTGTGATGAAGTATAAATAGCATTAGGGTCATGTAGCAATAAATATTCTATTCGCCATGTCACCATGAATGAGACATGGGTCTGGTTTCTGTCACTATTTTTACATCGCACTAGCCGTTCGGCCCCATTCTCTTTGTCTCGGTATCGCGAAACCCCTTTTAGGGGTGACACACTTCCGTTATGTATTTCTTTCGTGTGATTGAATGCGACCGTGTTTCATGTCACCTGGTTCACAGTTGATATATGTACGTACGTGGTCGGTACTCATAGACTTGCTGTGAACTGAATGCTTTCTTTACGCTTGTATAAACCACTATCCACATTATGGTTATTATTATATTGCCAAACGAGCTCTTTTGCAGGGTAGACAGAGAGCACCGAGTACCGAATATCTTTATCGTCACAAACCTGACTATCTTCTGCTACATTCACATCAGTTTCGAAGACTCGTGACTCACCCAGTCCACTTGTATGTGATCTATTAGGTCAAAATAAGTGTCTTGATCTCATGAGATGTAATAAATATACGAGTAATTTTAATGATTCATAAACTTACTAAGCATTAAATTATGCAAATCTATAACAATAGAGTCATAGGAAAACCGCACTATGACTTATCTACGCTGTCTTATTTTACACTAGAATATAGTGATGTTAACACGAAATCAGTTTCATGTAGTGTATGTCATGTATGTAGTGCTGCCCTAACTTTTCAATCAACAATCAACAATTTTAAATATGTATATCAGTTAATTTAAACGGTCTACAACTCACAATAACGTACATCATGCCGTTTTATTCCCCGAGGGATACAGAGGGATAGACACAGGGTTGCAGTATATTCCCACGATTCATCAGTAATGTTATACGTGTCTCCATTATATAGGGAGCAAGCCCATCGACTGCAAGTTGATACGAGTAATATTAAATATCACTATATGTAGTTTATCATATTATGGCTACCATAGCATAGGCTGTATCTACTTCGGTACCAGCTGGCGGTAAGTGGAAATATCCACACAAGTACATTAATATTCTTAAATCAATCAAAAATTCAATAGGACTAATAAAAAAACCAGCCACACATGCAGAGCCAAAAAACAGAAAGATTACACACATGATATTTCAGTCATTGGTGACGTTAAGTACCTGCCGCACATGTTCATGGTTTATTTTAAACAAAATGCGACGTACTGTGCCATAATTAATTCTTCAAATAAATCTTACGTAATAAACCAGTTCAAATTTGAGCTTTTGATTTAATGTTTGGTGTACGATGTCACTTTATTGAAATGTCTTTAATTTTAAATATAGAATTGTTGTAATAGCATCACGCACTCTGGAAATAGCACCGATGTAAGTGAGGGTAGACAGTGGCGAACTGGCTAGGTAATACGCTCAGTCGATGCATAGCAGCCACGGCGTGAAGGTCTTATTCGTCCCGGATTTATCATTTGAAATCTGACCGATGTAGCTTACCTACTTATTCAAAACCTATTTATTTATAACTAGCGGTCGCCCGCGGCTCCGCCTGCGTGGATGATTCAAAGACCAAATATTATCTACATAAACAGTACTTAGTGATGAAATAATTTATTTTATTAAGGATTA
>DWDW01001209.1:0-12107 GCA_018245635.1 Mimoniades versicolor eupheme
GATATTCTAAGACTTGTAATGTAATAAAACAAAACTGGCCAAAATGTAGTACCGACTATGTTAATTGCTGCAGTCGATATAGATGCGCAATTGGGCAACATTAAGTAAATAGATAACATTTTCTTTCCTGTGGCTTCTTTTGATAACCTCACATATGTTATCTGTGGTTAAAGTTCTCTTTGCTCGCAGCAGCATTGGGTACGTGTGTGTGCTGATCACAATTATTTTATTGTTTTTGCTATATTTCACTACAATTGATAACTATTTTTCCATAGGAGTAAGAAAAAGCGATCCTGGCGCGTAAAGGATAAACTTCCTGGTTGATTTTGGCTACAGTACATACGGTATGTATTGTCATATTTTGTAGACTAGTTCCACGTCAAATGTGTTGGAAGAAGGTGACACGTATTATCAAAATTTGACGGAGGGGACGTTTAAAATGTTTTAATTATAAAGTGGAACTGATTGTTTTTTTGTCTTTATTACACCCCCTAAACTCCTAAGGTAATGTGTTAGTCAAAATATAAAGTTTCTTTAAATTCTGTAATCATACTTTTAATCCACATAATATTATACTATGAAATGAATACATACAGAAAATATTTTTTATTCCCTTAATGCAATTAGAGTAAAAATTGAAATATATAATGGTTTTAATTGTTATAGAATTTAAATGAAAATTACATGTGATGTATTTTGTAACAGTAACCATTAATTTGTATTATTATCAATTGGCTAGACTTTGCTTGATTTCAGTATGGTCACTATGGTCATTTGGTTTCCATTTAAATATTCTATTTTACTTTTCTTAGTTACTCTCAATACCTTCTGATTAAGTTGCTAAACAAATGTGTCAAGAGATGATAACATAATAATTTGCACACTTGTGTTTACGTTGCTTGGATTTTGTCTATATTAAACATACCTGTAATATAAAATATTACTTAAATAATATGAGAAGTAGTCAGGCATTGAACATATCTGTAATATAAAATATTATTTAAATAATATGAGAAGTAGTCAGGCATCATTACCAGTATGTTGAATGCAGAAGGGTAACAGTAATAGTAATTTTAAACACACATAGTTATTAAACACACACACACATAGACTGCCTCGTTGGTCGTGTTGGTTGCGAGTGTGACTGCCGAACGGGAGGTCCTGGGTTCCATTCCCGGGTTGGGCACTACAAAATTTTCTAATTTAGATTTTCTAGTAATTGCTCGGAGTCTGGATATGTGCCCGGTATATGGCAATAGGCTCACCACCTATTCCAGCGTGGGACTTAAAAGTAACTGGTGAAATGTGAGAATGTTCTACATTCCTCTGCCTACCTCTTCGGGGATTACAGGTGTGAAGTTACTTTTTTTTTTAGTTATTTATCATCATGGTTATGCAAAATTGGGAAAAATGTAGACAGATGATTGTAGTACTCCCACTATTCACGACTTATGTTATTCATGCCAGGAATAGATCAGCTAGGGTCTTCAGGAAAGTAACAGAGGTTAGATTCATAATATATAAGGATGTAAGTTTTAAGTTGGAAAAAGGATATGACTTATATGACATACCAGGCATATTTAAAATAAAGCAATTTGAGCTGCATAAGACAATAATTGATTCACAAAGGGGGAAAAAGAAGAAATAAGTTTGAGAATCTATGGCATGGGTGGTGAACCTACTACCATACATTAAAGTTAGATACATCCTAAACATCTAAGTTAGATACATCCTATAATACTAATCATTCCAATGATGATTGAAATATACATTTAATGTGCATTGACTCATTAGACGTTTTAATGTGTATGCATGCAGTCACTATTTAGTACACCTCAATAGTAGATTTTTTTATCTTTGTATATATGTATTTATTGAAATTATTAAATTGTATGTACTATTATCTCTATGGTATGGACTCTACTCTGGTGGAAATTTAGTAATTAATTAATGCCTCATAGGCAGAGTGGCCACAAGCATGATTGCTAATAGTGAGATCCTGGCTTTAATGCCTGGGTAGGGTACTTATAGTATTTTTATAAATTGAAAAAACCTAGTAGTAGTTTGTAGTCTGGATTTATACCTGGTGTATGACAGTAGGTTCACACTCTAATCCATTATAGGACATAAACATAATTAACAAACATAACTACACTCCTCTGTTTACCTCTTCGGGGATTATGGGTGTGATGTTACAATTAATAATTAACATGTCAAAGTAGTATAAGCTAAAGAATGATTTATTAACAAAATTTACTTTGTGTACACCAGTTTAAACATGTTTGTAAAAAGTGTGACTGATGTTGGAGCTCAACCATATAATATATCCATGTTATTATTAATATATTTTTACAAGTAAAATTGGTCATTCGGTCTTTATACTGTCATTATGGATAAATTAAACATATGTAACTTTAAATTAAATCTTCATTTAATAGAAGCTAGCAATTTGCAAAAATTAACAATGACATATTTATTTCCTAAGACTTTTCCCTGTTCTTTTAACCATTAACAGAAAAAATATTATGAGTCTCACAAAATATGTAATAACGAAAATTTTACTTTAAATGACTTTCATGTAACATACTATTTGACTGTTATTTCCTAGTCACTTTTGTTTTAATATATGTTAAAAAGAACTGTTACTGTCTTATTATTTTATACCCAAATAGGGAAATTTAATGCCTCATTGGTAGTGTTGGTTGCAGGGTTGACTGCCCATTGGGAGGCCCTGGGTTCTAATTTAGTTTTTCTAGTAGTGGTTCGGAGTCTGAATGTGTGTCTGGTGTATGGCAATAGGCTTACCACATATTCTATAGTGGGATGTAATTGTAACTGGTGAAACATAAAACTGTTCTACACTCCTCTGCCTACATCTTAGGGTATAACAGGTATGATGGTACATATATTATTATGTATATTATATTATTATGTATATTATATTATTATATTATATGAAACCGTTCTTCACAATAGGCTTTGACACATGAAATCTATTACAATAAAACAAAAATCAGTGTCTATAAATATACTTTCAGATTTAGCTTAAACTTTTTGTACAACCTTGGGATATAAAAAGTTAATTGTGCTGTACATAGAAAGATTTCCATAGTGCTGTTTAATGTTTATAAAACATTTCATTGTATTATAATTTATAGTATATTTTTTTTTATTGAACAACAGATTATCAACTGGTTGATAAAAATTAATGCTCTTTGCCCTTATTACATTTTTATCCCAACTTTATCAATAATTTTTCATATACACAATTTTTATGTTATATTTTAATCAGGTCAATTCCAATATCTGTTCCATGTGGTTAATATTTTGTGATATAATTGAATGTCCTTCACAGCACCTTTACAATTTTACAGTTGATATTAAATTAATGAGCAACTTGTTTAAACAGAATAAACAATGAGCAATATCATTTGTTTAAATATGTGTCGCAAAGATATATTCCACATGTATTAATTTTTGCTAGTGTGACGTGACATAAATTTTTGCTTCAGTACTGTAACGACTTGGCGCGGACAAGGACTGCCGGAGGAGACAAAAATGATGCATCAGCAACAATCCATGATGGTCGGGGACATGCTGCCCGTTCATTCTGAGATACCTGTGCACAATGAGGAAATGAATAACGTGGGTTATGACAATAGCGGGTCTTACGCTTACGACGACCTGTTTCCAGCGCTACCGCACGCGCAGCCGCCTGTGCAACGCAATATACAGCAGGTCACCAATAAACTACGCGTCGGTTCATCTCTGCATACCCAGGTATTAAAAATTTGGTACCTACTCATAAATATGTACACGTGTTGCGATAAATGTGTTACGTAAAACCGCCGATAATTAAAGATTACCATATGCCAATAATCTTGCTAATTTGTATTGCTGATAATGCAACTTTCTATGACATGCTATCTGTACACGTGTTGTTAAAGAATAAAGTAGTTTTACATATTGTGTTTAATGCTGTTAATAAATTTTATGCTTGTAAAAAAGTAAATGTCTACAAAGGATACTTTTAAAGTAATCCACTTGTAAACTAACCTGATTTTTGGAAATACGTTTTGAGTCAAAATATCAGCTAAGAAAAATCACATTGCTATATGTTTTGATCTAATAATTTGAAATATGCTTATGCTTACAGTTTCACTACTGGCTCATGTTATCACACATTTTATGAGCAATGTATTACTGCTTTTGAACCTATCATCAAATGTTATGAAATTTCTAGGTATTTCATGTGCCATATGAGGAAAGAAAATTGGACAACGCTAATACTTTTGGTGAGGGAGAATCTTTGAGAACTTGTCAGGCCATCACTAAGGATACTGATGCCCATATTGAAATCTCTACAAGCAAAGATGGTAGCCTGACTTTCTTAATCACTGGAAAACATAGCGCTGTACTCGATGCTCGACGTCAAATTCTGACTCATTTTCAACAACAGGTAAATTTTAACAGCATATATGTTTTTATTAAAAACTGCAAACATACTAAACAGATAGTGTTAACGCTGGATTTAAGAGTATTAATTATATGCCTATTTTTACTGAAGTGAGCCAATTTGACCCATACAATAAAATTGAAGGTTTTGAAAACAAATTAAATGCATTAAATTTATTTTTAAAAACTTCATGGACAAAGTTTTTCACATAGAAACTCTGTTTTTTAAATACATTCTACACAAATATTTTTATTTCATTTAACACAAAGGCTCTATATCTCTTGCATTTTAAATGAGTCAAATTGGCTCAGCCTGTAAATCGATATCTAATCTATAATGACCTTCAAACGGGTGTTGACATTGGTTGCAGTTATGTTTTCTCTTTGAGGTTTAGGTTTAAATTAACTCCTCTTGCCTTAAAACATCTGCTTATCAATGTCTATTAGGATAATAAACTAAATGTGATGTCTAAATGATGACTTCAGTGTTAATATAAATTTCGAGTTGGTTTATTAGGCCAGCAAGCAAATCACGATCCCTAAGGAGCATCATCGCTGGATTTTGGGAAAACTTGGACAAAAATTGAAGGACCTTGAAAAAGTGACTGCTACTAAAATTAGTGTGCCTAGTATTGGAGACAACAGCGAGATTATTACTATTACGGGAACTAAAGAGGGCATTGAGAAAGCTGAACACGAGATTCGAGTGTGCTCAGAGGAACAGGCAAGTATTTGAGTAAAACAGAACATTACACTAGATTTTTGTGAGCAGCATTTGTTTTTAATTGAATTGGCAAGCTCAGCAAGCTGTTCTTATTTTTATGTATAATATGTTTTAGTCGAGGAAAGCGTTCGAACGTATCACCGTGCCGAAGATATACCACCCATTTATTCAAGGCCCTTTCGGCGAGCGCGCAGCAGCTCTCAGCGCCGAGACTGGCGCTCGTATCCATATTCCTCCGGCATCGACGCAAAGCGACGAAATTGTTATTGCAGGTGAAAAAACTGGCGTGCTGGCTGCGAAGGCACAGATTGAACAAATATATGAGGACATGGCAAGTATTATAGTATTGTAATTTTTTTACATAGTGAAAGTTAAAAGTAATTTTTTTTTGGTTGTATATTTTTTTTGTATATAAAACATTTACTTGTTGACATATTTGTCACCCCATTTATTTTACTGACCGTTTTTTAAATTGGTTGCTTAAATTTACATGTATTAAGGGTGCCGATTTTGTTATAGGTGAAAAAATGCTCTACGGTGAGAGTTGAGGTTCCAAAGTCTCAACATAAATACGTTATTGGTGCTCGCGGTACAACCATACAAGAAATTTTAAAGGAGACAGGTGTCTCTGTTGAAATGCCTCCTCCTGACTCTCCCACTGGAACCATTACTCTACATGGTCCTCATAACAAGATTGGCCTTGGTTTGTTTAATACATGTATATCTTAACATTCTAAACTGTCTTTATACAGAGAAAAGTTTAAAGTTTCTACTCATACTTCACATATTCATGTAGAAGGCAAGGCTTCATTATCAGCTAGTAACATGGACTGGGTTTGATTTTCATAAAAATTAGAGATCCTTACTAAAAATTGCAATAAATATAACTAAAATATAAGAGAAATTAAACAAAATAACTAATCATTTAAATACATTACTTAACAAAATATTCAATTTTATTCATAGTACTTTAACAAACTCTTCACAAAATATGTATTATTTTAGCTCTCTCGAAAGTGTGTGAAAAAGCAAATTCTGTGAAAACTGCTACAGTTGATGCTCCAACGTGGATCCATAAATATATTATTGGAAAGAGTGGATCGAATATCAAAAAGATAACTCAAGAATTTTCCAAGGTTAGTCTACTTACAATTCAATTAATACACTTTCTTTTGCATCTGAGAGTGCACTATTTCATGTGCTCTCCGTTGCATGAAAGGAGCCTGCCAGGAGTACTGCCCGTAGCCTGGAGTAGTACTGCCCGGCGCATCCTGGAAATTGCGACTAATCGGTTTCTTATGATAGCTGATCAGATCTGGTATCGACTTGACAAAGAAGAATAATACACTCTCCTAATTAACTGTTTACTAAATTTTTTTACACCAGCACAAGTGCATATATCTTTTTTTAAATAGTATAGAAAGAACATGTATTCTAATTGATTTTCGTTCAGAATATTAGGTACTGTACATGTTCTAATTTCATCTCACATGGATCGGATTGTTGTCTAATATAAAAATAAATATTCAGAATATATTCTAAACCCCAATAGATACTTAGGAAGAAAGTGCTTATAATGTTTAATCAAAAGTCATACTGAAGCTCTTGTTCCAATTTCATATATAAATGCTTACAGGTTCATGTAGATATAACACATTCTGAAGACAAGGTAAAAATTGATGGCCCTCCTGAAGAAGTGGAACGAGCACAAGTAGAATTGGATGATTTTGTTAAAAACTTGCTAGCGACTCTCACTTACGTTGAGCTTACTGTTGATCCTAAATTCTTTAAGCATATAATTGGCAAAAGTGGGAGTAACAGTGAGTACTTTTTGATCGTTTTTATCTATTTTTTGTTAAGTAAATGATTTATAACATATGTATTCTGTATGCATTATTTACAGTTGTCTGTATGCATTATTTACAGTTAACAGGCTGAAGGAAGAGTTTGGTGTTGTTATCAACATTATTAAAAGTGAAGCCAATAATGTTATAAGAATTGAAGGCAGCCACCAAGGTGTTGCCGATGCTGAAAGAGAATTAAGAGAGATGGTTATGAAACTGGAGAATGAGAGATCCAAGGAGGTGTATGTTGATCATAGGTATATTAAATCACTCATAGGTATTAAAGGAGAGAAAATCAAGGAAATTCGTGAGAAGTTTGACCGTGTACTTATTTCACTACCTGACCAAGGACAGAAACGAAGCCCTATTAAATTGAGAGGTCCTCAGGAGGATATTGAGAAATGTGAAAAATATCTACAAAGGTGGATAAAAGAAATAGCTGAGTCATCTTATGTACAGGAAGTTCCAATTTTCAAGCAATTTCACAAATTCATTATAGGCAAAGGAGGTGTAAATTTAAGAAAAATTCGTGATGAAACTCATACTGTGATTGACCTGCCGGCTGAAGGCGACGAGAGTGATGTGATTACCGTTCGCGGTAAACGCGAAAATGTAGAAGAAGCTGTAAAAAGAATACAACAAATACACAATGAGAAAGCCAACATTGTCACAGGCGAAGTGACCATTGCGCCGAAATATTATAATTCGCTAATTGGTGCAGGCGGTAAACTTATTCATTCCATTATGGAGGAATGCGGTGGCGTTGTGATCAAATTTCCGTCCGCGGAAAGCGAAAGTGATAAGGTAGTCATTAAAGGGCCTGTGGAGGATGTAGAGAAAGCGAAACAGCAGTTGTTAGCTCATGCTTCCGAGAGGGAGCTGACGTCGCACACCTCTACTGTGCGGGCTAGACCTGAACATCACAAATTTCTTATTGGAAAGAATGGTGCTAATATTAAAAAGATTCGGGAGCAAACTGGTGCGCGAATCATATTCCCGACTGAAAAGGATGAAGACAAAGAATCTATTTTCATAATTGGTGAGATTGTTAACACATTTGACTGTTTATGCTGAAGGATAAATTTTTAACATGCATACAATTATAAACTGTTGTTTATTACTGTAAAGCTGTACTGTATGTTTACGGTATTTATTACTGTATGTTTACGGTATCCTCACTCTATATCTTATACTTACTGTTTTCATGATGTCATATCGCAATGACGTCTTTGAATGTATGTTGCAGGACGTGAAGAGCAAGTGGAGGCTGCGCGCAAACAGCTGGAGGCTGCAGTTGCAGAGATTAGCAACGTGTCAGAGGGCGAGATGGCAGTAGCTCCTCGTCACCACCGGCACTTTGTAGCTCGCCGCGGCGAAGTACTTCGTCGCATCGCCGAAGACTGCGGTGGTGTGCAGATTTCATTTCCTCGCCAGGGCGTCAACAGCGACCGTGTCGTGCTCAAAGGGCCTAAGGATTGCATAGAAGCGGCTAAAATACGCATTAACGAGATCATCGAAGACTTGGAATCGAAGGTTTGCATCACGCTTTATGATTTGATCTTTAAGAGTTCTTATGTCTCACTCTGGTGTTTCCTCATTTTGTACAGACCAAATTTACACATATATCTAAAACTTGTCAAGAAATTAGCATTTATATTTTTTTTAATTGATAAACCCAGGTAACCATCGAGTGCATAATTCCTCAAAGACATCATCGCACAGTGATGGGTGCTCGTGGGGCAAAGGTTAAGGATATTACTGCAGAATTTGATGTCCAAATTAAATTTCCTGAGCGGGATACAACTGAGGGTGCAGATACACCTGTTAGGATGAATGATGAGAACTTTGAGCCCAGTCATAATGACATAATCAGAATAATGGGTCGCCCAGAAAATTGTGAAGCAGCTAAGAAAGCACTACTTGACCAGGTAATCAGTTTTTTTATATTATCACTGCCAGATAGATACATGAATAATTTATTCATAAATATTCATGTCTATGATACTAAATGGTATCCAACACTGAATACTTCACCTCACCTCACAAAAAATAGCCTAATTTGAATATATAGAGGTTAAGTTTGAATAAGAAACAAATTGAAAGTAATTCAAACTAATTATATTCATTCAAATACTAAAACTTATTTTTATTGCAGGTGCCCATTACTATTGAAGTACCTGTCGCGAACGAGCTGCATAGGGTACTTGCAGGCCAAAAGAGGAGAGAACTGATGCAAACTTATGATGTTCATATACTGATGCCACCTCTTGATGACAATAGTGATATTGTCAAGGTAAGAATTATTATCATAATAATTTTTGTTGCAGAATAAAAGTGAATGTTAATAAAAAGCTCATTATGACTTTTAGGTAACTGGAACACCTACCAATGTTGAAAAAGCTAAAGAAGCACTTGCTGATAAAATAATAGAAATGGAGAAAGAAAAAGAAGATAGAATCCTTAGGTATCTACTTCATTTTCACATGTTAGTGTGCCTCTGATAAATTTGTAATTGTTTATTAAATATATTTATTACCATAGGTCATTTGAAATTAAGTTCAAAGTTGATCCTGAATATCATCCCCTTGTTATTGGCAAAGGGGGCTCAGTCATATCCAAGATACGAATGGACTATGGAGTACAAATAAATCTGCCTAAACGTGGTGACCCTGATGATGATATAATCACCATTCAAGGATATGAAGATAAGGCTCAACAGGCTAAGGATGCTATAATGGCAATAGTACATCAACTTGTAAGTATTGATCATGTTGCTAATATATTGCTAATATATGTAAGTAGAAAAAATATTAAAAAAATATTATTGATATACAGGATAACCAGTATCGGGAGGAAGTGGATATTGATCCTCGTGTACACAGAAGACTGATTGGTCTGAGAGGAAAGAACATTAAGCGCATAATGGAAGAATACAAAGTGGACATCCGGTTCCCTAAGCATGGTGATGACAGCATTGTTGTTATCTCCGGAGAAGAGGATGATGTGCTCGATGCTAAGGAACATCTGCTCAATATAGCTGAGGAATATGTGGGTATTATTAGTTTCATCCACAATGGAAGTGAAATCACACATTCCCTACTCATATGAAGTCAATAATATAATAGTACCTTGTTTTCAAAGTATGTCACAAAGAAAAATGTAGTTATCATTCCTAGAGGGACATAGCTAATTGGATCTCTGTTCTTTAACTTTACATAAATTGAAGTTTAACTTTTGACTGCCTCATTGGTCATGTTGGTTGCAAGCGCGACCACCGATTAAGAGATCCTGGGTATATTTCCTGATTTGGACATTATTGAATTTTTCTGACTTGCATTTTTAGTAGTGGCTCGGATATGTGCTCAAAACATACTTCAAAAGGAGTATTCCTTTGCCTGCCTTTTCGAGGATTACAGGTGTTTAAGTATAACTTTTAAATGAAGAACCACTAACCTGTTACTTTCAATCGAAATTACTATACAACCCAATTAGAAATGGTGAAATCTAAAATGTGTAAAATCTGTCATCTTGCACTTGCCCAATGTGGTAAATTGTGACCTTAACACTTCCCATTCTAAATGAAGACATGTTTCCAATAGAGAAACAATAAAAAATCATTATGAGGCTCATCGTCATTATCATGAGATTGGTATTCTGTTATCAACAGCTTCAAGATGTCGCAGACAGATATCAGCGTCCTGCAGCACCATCACTTGATTTCGGTGAAATGCTAAGCAATGACAACACTAGCAGCAGTGGTGGTGGAAGCAGTGCTAGTGGAAACTCAGGCGCCCCAGCCGCCGGTTTCGTGGTGAAGGGCGGTCCTTGGGAGCAGCGCGCGCCTGATACGGCTTCCACACACGAGTTCCCCACGATGCCCGGTGCACCCCGTGCGTCAACGCCGCAGCAGTCATCGCCGGCCGCTTGGGGCCCGCGTCGCTAACCGACTGCCTTGGGACCAGGCTCCAGCGTTGAGGAATCCGGAGTCTAGTTGATCGTATAGATCGGTTCATATAAACCTCGCGACTCGTACTTCACTCGACTGTTCGGCCTATTTTATTATGGTGGACGCGGTAAGGTCGTCGTTCCATTGTTGCGTTTTATATAACGATAGAATTTATATGCGTCCAGTGAAATTACTGCATTTCCGGTAAAGGATTTGGGGACCTTTATTTTAAACATTGATCGGTATAATTGTATCAATTAATGTAAGTGCTGTACGCCATACACAATATAGAATTATGAGTAATAATTCTAATGATTTAAGTTGTTTGTTGAATTAATACATACAATTAATGATTAATATATCGAAGAATAAAATTATAGTTTATAATTATATTACATCATGAACCATTATTAAGTGCATGTATAGAAATTTCTATGTACTTATTGGTTTTAATGGCAATTATGTTATCATAATAATTTTCATTATATATTTTTTACAAATATATATTTCTAGTGTTGCCTATAACATAAATAAATCATTATTGTAATAAGACGAAAATAAATATTTTTACAAAGTAATTTGTACATAGCAAATTGTGTTTGAAATATTAATAAAATCTTTTACAGGATTATGTTCTTTTATTTAGATCAATTTTGCATCTCTGAGTTTTGGCAACAAGAGATCAATATTCACTATTTTGAGTAATTTAATAATTATATTGTTACTTGTACTGAACAAGAAAAAAATATAAGATTAAGATAATAAGGAGATCTGGTAATCCTCACTTGGCCAATACAGCAGACTATGACACTTTTAAGTATAATATGAGACTAGGATTCAAAAATGGAACTACAAAAGAATTGATGGTGTTTATCATTGATGATACGCTAGTAATTCTTATTTTCATTCATTCATTCTTATTTTGTTCCACTCTTCTAAATATTTATGAACACATATATAAACGCAACTGTTTTATAAAGTTGGACTATTATGTGAGTGATCGTTATTTATCAATCGATGTTTTAAAATCTTCATATGAACATAAAAAAGTAATAAAACAGGTAAAAAGTAACATCACGCCTGTAATCCCCGAAGAGGTAGGCAGAGGAATGTAGAACACTCCCACGTTTCACCAGTT
>DWDW01001210.1:0-12105 GCA_018245635.1 Mimoniades versicolor eupheme
GTGTTAAATTGATTTGGGTAATAAAGTAAACAACGGCTTACATTATTCAATTTTACTCCATATTTGTTTACTTGATTTAACTTTTCTGATATTCATTTACCTTTAAGAAATCCATAATGATATTTGTTTTATTTGTTGCACAATCGAGACGCAATCAAAATCTATATTCATGTTTCAGGTGTATATTGATTGTGGATTTGGAACTTATGTAATAAATAGAATGGCATTAGCGGAAGGTCGATAAAATTGGTTTGAACTACCAAATACATATTAACATGGAAGAAATGCACAAACAAAGTTTGAATAGAGAAAGTATTTTAGATCCCAAGCAGTTAAATCGCTTGGGCGTTCAAAGTGTTAACAAACCGTCTGCACATTACAATGCGACATTGTAACGTGTGTCCGTATTCAAAGTGTATGCGCGCATTATACACCGATATGCAATTTTGATACACTTATACCATTCGTTGTGCAACCGGGCCGGCGCATGACGACGTCTCATAAATTTTAATATGAACCGTTGGAAACGATATTTGTGTAGGACAGTTCACTGACGTTAAAAATATTAATGTGCCGGGGTTTTTCAACAACTGCCTCTGTGGCTGTTTTGTTGGCGGTAAATTACCTGTTCGACGCTCGCCAGTCGAGGTACCGTTGCTGAATATATTTTCCGGCTAAGCAACAGAGCTTGCAATGTCAAATTGATTGCTTACTGAATTTTTGGGTTCGATAAGTATGTCTAAGGGCTGCGGTGAGTATAGAATCAGTATGCCGATATATGTATGTCTGGAAGAGTTGAAGAAGTGCGTCAGAAATCTGATTCTTTGGCTTAACTCGTCTGGTCATCCAAAAGTGGTCATCAACAAGGGCTCTTTCCAATATGGAGTCAGTCATTTTACAAACATGGCTGATATGGCCGTTAGTGATTTCATAAATATCTAAAAATATAAGTCAATTATTGATATGATATATAAAATCATATCAGCGAAGAAAGGATCACAATTTGTGTTCACGTTAACGAAGCTGGTCGCACTTGAGTAATCTGATTCGGAATAAAGAACTTCGAATTGCAAACAATTCATATTATTTTATTTATTGCTATTCCAGTTATTCTGAATTTAGATGAAGAATTGTATGCGACATGATTTATCACCTGAATTCAGATGGGGATACAGGTTGTTTACGATTGTGTCTGAACAGTGTAAGATAATATGGATTATTTATACAGTTAGAATTTTAGATCAAGAAACAAACACAAATAGACAAAATTCAATTCCACACAGAATAAATGTTCTTATTATAAAGTATATAATTTATATATTACGTATATAATTTATATACGTAACGAATATAATTTATATATTCTACGTAAATTTAAGAATATCAAATCAATCGAATTAAATTAATCGACTACTCCCTTGCTCACGAATAAATTGGTTAGATAATTATAATTTAAAAAAAAAAAAAAAGACACAATAAAAGATCTTTTTCAAGCGCTTGATACCTATTTCGAGCGGCCAGTGTTCATATAATACTAAGTTCAATTTTTTCGCTTCATTGCAAAGGGTTCTTGGCAGCCGTACTATTTCCGGTCAGCTCAAGTTGGCGCGAGCCAATAGCTCCATCATGATAACGCTCTTCAATTGTAATAGCGCACCCAGTGTAATTTACACCAACTTTTGTCTGTCCGTTAAGTTTAAGCACTGTGAGAAATATAAAATGTTCGGGCGTTCAATGCCAAGATTAAACTGTTTGTTCTGCTGAGCGAATAGAAATAGACGATAATTTATTTCTATTCCTGCCTAGTTGGTAGTGTTGGATGCAAGTGCGACTGCCGAACGGGAGCTCCTGGGTTCGATTCCCGGGTCGGGCGCTACTAAATTTTCTAATTTAGATTTTCCATTAGTGGGTCGGAGTGTGGATGTGTGCCCGGTGTATGGCAATAGGCTAATCACTAATTCCATAGTGGGACGTGAACGTAACTGGTGGAACGTGGGAATCTTACAATATTCCTCTGCCTACCTTTTTGGAGATTACTAGCGTTTCGTTTAGTGATATAAAATAAATAGGACTTGTGTGTAAAGAACGTGTAGCACCTACTGTTACTAAGATGGTATAAAGTAACAAGCATCAAATTCCGGGAGAAGCAGAATTAAAATTACTACTACATTTGAGACAAAACTATCACACGATTGTATCTATCTGTTGTTAGCAACATTATTGGTCCTTATTACCCTATAACAGACATGCACTAGAAGCAAAACAGTACAATACAATTAAAATATTGTCGCGAGAAAAACAATTTTCGTTGCTTCATTATTTCTAGACGCTCTAAAATTAAGTCTTATGTACCGTCTTAGTCTTATGTACCGTATTAATAATAGAAATAATAGAATAAAAATAGGGAAAGAAAATAAAAGCAATACAAACGACACCAAAACAAGGATAACAGAAGTGAGCAGAGTTCCACGGAACATAAAGGGCGAACGTCGCTCGCGTTGCTTTCGTCGACCGCATGAGCGCGGTCTTTCTCTCTGCGCCACAGTAAAGAGATCGTATCGATTCCACATTGGCTTTAACGCTGCTGTTGGCTTTGAACAATGCAACAAAATTTGAATGCAACTGAATCAAACAACGCCAAAATTACCAAAACAATTAAAATTTTGATTATTAGTAGAGATATTTGATAACAAAAATTCAATACTAGCGAAAAGTTCATTATCATTTTTATAAGGAAATTCTAGAAATTTTTACTACTAATTATGTGCATCGCTCTAAAATCGCCATAACCAAGGGTCTTCTGTTTTTTAAATTAACGACACCCGTGGTCGTAATAACATTGATTCCGTATTTCGAATGAAACTTGGGACTTATGTACACAACTTACGAGATTTTAATACTCACGAGGAAAAATTGAAACAGCATAACAAAACGTCCTCAAGCGGAGAGCGTAAAATGTACCCATCTACCGTGGCAGCATAAATTGTAAAGAGACGATAGAAGGCGCAGAATCGTCAAATGGCGTGGACGAGGTACATTTGAGATATAGACCTGAGTCCCCGGTGCGGTGTAGGCTGCGACGTCCGTTGTTAGATTTATAGGGGCCTCGTAAATTACGGACGTGTTGAACAAGCTGCGATCTAGCGTAACTAGAAATGCACAGTGGACACGAATTGACGTCGCTTTAAGACGAAGTACTAGTCATGTGCATCTACGAAGACCCTTAGTATATTCATATAACTAGTAGTTAAAATCTCTAGGATTTAATTATAAACATGATGATGACCTTGTCCCTAGTGTTGAATATTTCTTATCAAATATCTCCACAAATAATTTGAAATTTAATTGTTTTGGTAATTTTGGTCTTGTATGATTTTATTGCATTCGAATTTGAAATGCCTCGTTTTCACTCGAAACTATCGTTTTTATGATATCAACTCCGCACAACATGTAAGATGACAATTTGCAGTAGCACAAAACCTGTTCACAGGCAATCAACATTGGAGTAATCCATTTGTTGGATCTCCAACACTATAAACAATACGATTCTATGAACAGGTGTATGGCGCCCGAAGCAAGGCCCACATCGTCAATATATTACATTGAAGATAACCCAGTAACTGTGAGCATTAAAGCCAGGCTTGGGTATCATTAGATTAACGTATCTAATGACTTATGTTCGAGAGGATAACATGACACAGCCATCGCTGCCAGGATTAAGCCGTGGAGACGATTGTAAACGATTTTATGCGACGTCGGAACGTCTTGACAAAGATACCGTTATGTTTCGTGCAATTTGGTCCGCAAAAGGGACTCTTGAAGATAGGTCATTGTGTACAGAACACTTAAGTACGGAAGTTGTAATTGTGAATTGTATATGGCTAGAACAAGCGATTAGTGGTGTTGGAGCCGGTGGTAATGTTTGTGGATATTGTGCGTGATTTATGGCAGCGTAATTGAATAACGTTCCAGACTCGCAACCCGAAACTAGATTAAACTAGATTTTCATGCATAGCGTGGCCCGTGGATAAAATGACGTAGATAAAGGGTTTCAATTCATATTATCCTTTATATATCCTTTATAAGATAAACATAATATCACGCCTGTAATGCCCTAAGAGGTAGAGGAATGTAGAATACACACACTCCTATGTTTCACCACTCCTATGTTTACGTCCCACTATGGAATAGGTGGTGAGCCCATTGCTTTATACCGGGCACATATCCAGACTCTTAGCCTCTACTAAAAATCTACATGAAGATTAAACAATAACCGTGGCTGGCTATCATCAATGGCTAAAACCAGCTATAAAATATAACACCAATTTAAATCAAATTATATAAGCAATCAATTATAAAAACAAATCATTACTAAGCATGCCTTATCGAGATTACCACAAAAAGTAGTCGCATAAATAGTAATTTAATTGTAATGTAATTTATAAACGTAGCGTAGGACGCCCTCCATCTAGGTGGAGTGACGGTATACGCAAAGTAGCTGGCAGCGGTTGGATGCGAAGAGCTGAAAATCGAGCTCAGTGGCGTGCTATTGGACAGGCCTATGTCCTGCGGTGGTCGAGATTAGGGTGACGGTGATGATAACGTTGTAAAGAATAACACTATTTTATACACGTCCAATTGTATACTGTTATGCGCTTACCAATAAGAACGGTCACTACTTTCCTCCGGGTGCGTCTCGCATTCTCCAATTATACACAAGAAAATAAAGAATGACACATATGTATGCTATGACAATAAAGAATGACAACATATGCTAAAATGAAATGTTTATAGGTACAGGTTGCAACGGAGAACCAAACTCACCTTTATTGTCCAAATAAGTCAGATTCTGTCTGATGGGGAAAACAGAAGTTTCGAAAATCGGATCACGTGTTACAGAGTTATGAATGCAGAAGTGCGTCAGAATTGCAAATATTTAGCACTAGGCGCTATCTGACTAGCCCATAGGAGACCTGGCCTAATGGTATAATAATAATAATTTATCAAAATATGCCATTACATTAGGCTGTCAAATAACGCTGTGTAGATGCCTGTAGCGAGGGTGTAATAAGGCGTGTATCAACTAATGCGATTATAATATGCGGTTGGCTCGAGCCTCCACATATAAATTAACCAGAATTCTCGTTTGCGAGATAAGAATTGTTATTAAACTTGCCACACCGCGGCTCGCCGAGTTTCGTACAGAAAATATTCACGCAACACGAACAAAGACTCTTTTGTGACATTTGAATTCATTGAATCCAGTTTCGTCAATGTGTTTCTTAACATTTAAAGATATCACGGTGCTTATTATTATGTATTATTAAAAGAAACGAAATTCTATTGTACTTCAAAAAAAAAATTATCGTTATTGAGGTTCTATATCCATAAATTATATTTATAGAAAATTATAATACCAATTATAATATATTTATAGAAAATTATATTTCTATAAATATCTAATGTTTGTTACTGTTTGAACACAAACTATTATGTAGCGAACATTGGCAGTATGAACGTAATTAATAAAAGTCTCTTCATTATATATTTCTTTCATTGTCACTAAATTTGACACAATTAAAGAACAATGTGTCTTCTCCTTAATAGAGACAATAAGAATTGTGTTATTGGACATATTCTTAGTTTTAGTCTATTTAGCAATTTAAGTTAGAATTAAATTACTCATTAGCCTCGCAGGCTAGATCGTAATTTCTGAAAAGACAAAAAATAAATAAAAAAATAAATAAAAAAAAATAAAAAAATATATTTCATATAATCCTCCGATTCGCTCCAACAACATCCTTACTTTCATGCAACAAATCCACTCACATCTATTTCAGTTTTTAAAAGAATAAATACATAGTGTCTGGTATTCTAGGAACGTAGACGATTTACGTTGGAATTTTGTATAAATAAGATTGCGCAAAAGGAACAACAAATCGTAGGTTTACAGGAAACATCTCCGCGCGTATTTTTCTCGAAATTCCCACCACCAGGATCCACCTAGAAAATACCCTGGGATTTCTACTCAAATATATTATCTAGGATACCGCTCGCTTAGAAATATGAATTATTATTAAACTTGCTACCGTTTATGAGGCATGAACGGAAATTTTAGTACATAGTATCTCTTGCAAGTTACATGTTTCAAGGTTCGGATGCCGTTATGATTTACACCGGTTTTGTTAAGAACTAATATTATTATTATTGATTATTATATTATCACCGTATAAAGGTAAATTCAACTACATTCATGATCACAGCAGTTCATATGTATACAGTAACGTTTTTCTTCCTATGATATTTATATTGTGTGTAACTTTTTCATCAATTTGTGTGCGTCAATTAATACCAGTATAACGGTATGAAATGTCAATTGTAGAGAAATTAAATTTAAGTAATTTACACAATGATAACATCTGTTGAATATTACCAATATTTTAACCATACAAAATAGAAACAATTAAATATAATTTCGGATTGCTCATACATATAATAATATTGTCAGTAACCTTAGCGACACGTTTTTCTGCCAATGAAATGCAGGATGGATACATCTTCGCATGATTCTCTCGACATATCATCAGAAGATACTAGCAAGAACTACATTGTTCCAAGCTTTATTGTTCACGGCGTGAATCCTGCGCGTTTTCAGTTGTATTTGATCGTGACGAAGTTCAAATTATTGCGGGTAACTTATAACAATTTCTGAACCGCGAACAAGTCCCAAATTAATTTGAACAAACCCGAAATAGATTCAACGAAACAGTCGCGTAAATGTTTAAAAATATGAATAAACACAGATCATAAACATTCAAGTTCAAGATTACGAGCGGGAGAATATTTAGAATTGAAAGATTCTATTTTTCACACCAACCACCACGACACACATGGCGCACAGATCACATTCCGCTGCTCTAAGTAACATTTCACTTTGAAGACAAAATGACACAAACTAGAAAGTAGAACTACATAGAAACAATACAATTATAACTCCCCAATATCCATTGGAGGGTAAACATAGCCAAAAAATAAATTAAATTGATGTACACGAACATTCAATTTTTTGAGAACTCGTATCGAACCCAAATCGTATACTACATATAACTGCATAATTCAAAATTGAAGCAACAAATGTTATAACACATGAGAGCTTGAAAACACTTAATAAAGAAAATCAATCACGCTCGCCAATAATGTAGTTCGCGGCGCGACCTATATAGCGGACGCACGTGCGAAAGTTTATTGATCCCGCGAATTATCCGATAAATGTGTGCGAGTTGTTTTTTGACGTGACGTATGGAGACGTCAACAACTGAAGATAACCAATCTCTCATTCCGTTTAATACCACAGTACAATTGCAGAGAAGTTATCCCGAGTGAATTTCTTAAATATCACTCGAAAATTTCAACGAACGAATTTGTTTCACAGAACACATAATAATGGAATAATGGTATAAAAACAATAATGATAAACTGAATGAAATGACAATTACGAAAAAATGATAATTATGACAAAATGCGAACAAGCCCTAATGTTAAAGTAAATCCGCCAATTTCTTGATTCTTCTCCAATCCATTGAGGACGATTTAAATTGTAATACTAAATGCAATGTTGCCTTTTGAGCTCACGTCGCGTCGTCGAGTTTATTTATGCATTAGAATTCAGATACCAGTTCCATGTTAAAAATCAACATTTCTTGTATAAACATATATAAAATATTTAACATTAATATACATAAACAATTTAACATTATAAAAATGACACATGCCTGTACGTATCACAATAGTAAAGAATCATTGCATTCCATCGAAACCCCAGTAAAAAATACTGAACAGCAGTCAGAAAATCCTCCCAAATCCCGGAAGTGTGATTTGATGCGACACACGACGACACGAGCTGTTGATTAGGGTGACCTATCGTAAACTAATTATTAGCGGACATACTCATTACGTCATAAAACAGTTGGATGACAAAGGCGGTATGATGGTTAACAATCTGAACATTCTAATGTGAATGCAGTGAAGCTTTGAAGCGTCTCTTGCAAGTCATTTTAGGACGAGTATGATGATGAATAGGGAATACACACGTCCACGTGTCCACACATTCCATCTCCATATTAATTGGGCCAATAGCCAAGTTGTTTCATGATATTTTTAGCAAAGCATAAGTTCAAACGTATATACATGCATATCTCCGCATATGAGACAATAGGATGATGAGTAAATTAAATTATTTATAACAATTTTTATTTTTTCCTATCTCTTTTCTCACAACCTCGCTCAACAAAATACAGTCCAAAAATCCTAATATTTTTTATAGGATAATACTAGCAGAGACATGTTATCATTGTGTACTTGTAAACAGAATCCCACATACCACCCACTCGTTGGATTGCGAAAATCCATAAGAAATTATTAAAGTAAATTTTTATATAATCCATAAACATGTTACTCATGTGTATGCAACAATATCATAGATAACGTTCACAAATATTACAACTACCCCAAGATCGATCCTATTATAGACTATCAATATTACATCGCGTGACTCGCGTTCATTTGTGATTAGATAATCAGCAAAAATACAGTGATAGAACGCATTGAACTCTTGACGGATGTGATTTATCTTTTATTCTCTGCCTGCCACAGCCTCCCCTCCCCTGCATCCCGCAGGTAGCTGCTAGGCGCAAATATAAATTGTCTTGAAGCACCGCAGTTGTATCTTCAGAAATACCTGTCAACGTTAAAACTGTTACCAGTAACGTGATCGATCCACGTGACTATAATCGTAGCTAGTCAAAAATTGTGTCAGACAGTTATTGAAGTGTGTATACGGTTAACCCATTTCGATTGAGTTCACACGTGCAAAGTTTATCGACCCTGGAGCGCCGAGCAGTGCAAATTATGCGAAGTCGAAACACGGTTCAAAGTTCGCCCAAAACACTCATAAAATTTATTGATATTCCTGTTTATTAATACACGGTCTGTCGATTTTTTGAAACATCAATCATCAACTATCCCTAAATAATATTCAAAAGCGAAATTTCCAAACGTGTTGACGATTTCGAAAAATTGTTAAAATATATTACTTCGGCAATATTCCAAAGACAGATATTTTCAAGAGTCTGTTTACAATAAAGTTGCGTCAGTTACATGATTTATGTAGTCACGGAGTAGGTTATTTGTAACTAGCCGTTGCTGGAATATAATTATTAGATTAATATGGACATTAAGTTCCGACAAATATACCGAATAAAAGAGCAAAGAGCATTGACCGTTTATTATGGGCAGTAACGAATGTGAATATATTTTAATATAATGTACAAAATGTTTCTATCCCAAAAAGAAAGTCGCTCAGGAACATACGTGTCCAAACTCACCTTACAAACGTGTCCAAGATAGAAGCAGATGTAGTACAATTTTAAAAGTACTCTGTAATTAAATAGCCAATCAATCTGGGAAAACAACGTCAAATTGGAAGCTGTAGAAGAATCTACAACTTTGTATTTGAATAGTGCCCGAACTAACTTGAATACAACAAAGAACTAGCTTTGATTTATATGCAGATTAAGCCGCCGTGCATAGATCCATTCGGCTTGCTAGATATTCAAATAAACTTAAAAACAATCTTTCGTATTGGCAACAGCCTGGAGCGAGGCGAATGAAATATTGGATTCTTTCCATTTCATATTGTTTTAACACATGTTACGGTTTGTGTGAAATAAGAGTACAAGTGTCCATAAATTTTTACCTTGGTATTGAGTAGCCGTTATATCTAGCTTTTCGAGCGACCACTACAACACATGACAAATTTAGAAAATAAAAGTCATTAAATTAATAAAATTATAAACTTTCGTTCCTAAAAATGCCAATCGCGACGAAAATGACATAGTTGTTAAACTGCTACTATTTTCAGTTGTCGAGAACAACTCGTTCAAAAATCATTATCGGTATTGGATACCCGATTAGTTTTAAACTTTGGCAACATCAGAAGATGGAGCGCAATCCATCATAGATGTTGTATTAGCGCCCCACATACCCTTTGCTAACGCTTTTCATCTGGATGGACAGTTCCTCTGCCGATCCATCAATCAAGAACATTGAGTGAGACGTCAAAGTTGGGGATCGGGGTGGGAATTACTGGCGAAGTCAATATTGTTTACTGGATACATATAACGTGTAATTAGTGCTTACTATTTAAGAATTACTAGGTATCCAGCGTCGTAATTAAAAGAAACTTTTTGATGTCCTTGACTATTTATCTTTCGCGAAAGTTTTCATAAGCATGTCTATAGCCTTACACTTTCACTTTTCGAGAGACGACTCGTGACTTTCACAAATTAATAAGTTATAGATGATCAAGTATTTAATAAATTTCAAACAATTAAATTTACCTAAGTTGCCTTTTATGTAGTACTTTCCTAAGACCTTCGTGGTCATCACTTAACTACATCAACATTATTTTTCAATCTCGTTCATCAAGTAAGAAACTTGAGATAAAATTGAAACTTTGTGAGTGAGGATTCTATGGATATCGATGCAATTTCATGGACTTGATGCGTGATTACCGTAAACGACTTTGGGGCGGGGAGCGAGGGCCTGATTGATACAGCGAGAACGGCAAATGCTCTCCCCGAAGTTCTCGTTGAGGCACCCTTTATCGAAAAAATGTATGACATTTACAAGCGCAACGTCGATCTTGGTTTTCTTCCCGATGCTGGATAAATTACTCCATGGATTCCCGATGACGGGATACAGTAAATTACGGGTATCTTTGCATATGTATATTCGGTTTTGTTTATCTGAAATGGGGTTGTTTATAAACATTGTCTTTACAGCCCGCTTTATTACTTTGCATTTTTTTGTAAGATATATTGTTAAAATTTGAGTAGGTACAATGATTTAAAAACATTAGGTTTTTATTTCATGACAAAGTTATTACCAAAACAACACACGTCCAAACTATAGCTGTCATCAGAATTATACAAGTGTACAATCATCAAGTGTAGTAGAAAGATAGAGAAAAGGCAGAATATAAATCTCTCGGCACTATTTTAATAATTCATTAATTTACCGGTAACAGTGTGACAATGACATTAAAATAGTCACGTATGACGGACGTGTCACAGATATAATACTTTACGACCTACCTGCGGCGGTTATAAAAAAATCACTGATGCAAAAATTCCGAAATTTCCCAATGACAAAATCCTCATAGCCTTTTGCTATACATCAGCATTTATTGTTAACATGTAACTTTCTGAAAACAATAAATATTCTTTATTTACTTAAACTGGAAGGCAAACAACTTAGTAGTACATAGGTATTACGTAATATAAACAGGTAACCATAAACGCTCAGAACACAAAGATTGAATTTGTCCCAACCCGTTCATCATGTTATAGAAAAGCAAACATCTCGAAACAAAGAGAGTCCTCTGTCTCTGTCAAGCACTATTAGCCGAGACGGAGACAAATCGCCGAGTCAAATTTTATGCTTTGTTTTTTCCTCCGTCAAACCTTGATTGTTTCAGGTTAAGGCCTCTTTGTAAGCGAATTATGTATTATAAGCTCTTTTATCAATTGTGTTCTATTTAAATAAGCATTACCTTTGTTCAATAGTATAAAGAGATTTAAAGAAACCTATCTTATAAATTGCTACACGATATTTCTCAACGTAATCTCGGCCCACGTGATGTTGGGCGTCCTTTGTTCAGAAAGGTTTTCCTTTCGTTATCAGATCTGAATTTGTGACAGTCTAAGTATTTTTTACTCAATATATCATATCCCTGCAATCGGCGATCGCAGATTAGTTCTACATTGTACAGACAACTTATAAAAAACGTCAAAGTAGCGGGTATCGGCGAGTACATAATACGTTTCTAAAAATGATAGTACATATTGGTCCTGTTCTATTAATTCTACATGACTGCGATTCAACGTTGGTCAAAAGGACGTTCCTGTTTCCGAGAACTGAGATTGTTGCCTATAGACACCACGTGGATCGTCGACCACGCTCCTTAGACCGAAACGCATATAGTTTTATATTTGTTTTTTTATTTTATTATCGTTTTATTATTGTTTTATAATTTATTTATTAGCT
>DWDW01001211.1:0-12104 GCA_018245635.1 Mimoniades versicolor eupheme
AACAAAACCGAATGCAGGTATTATGGAAAAAAGAAAATATGAAGGCGCAAACAATCCGCCATGTTTGTTTTACGTCCCATAGAGGCCAATATTTATCTACACAATGAAACATACAAGTCAATTTGCAGTTTATTCGGTTTAGAATAGGTTGCAAAGTCGTTTATATCGTTTTTCGTTATCGTGCTAAGGGGAAATGCACCGTAATGATGGCTGATAAGGTTGAAGAGTTTGTTAGATAGCTGTTGATATGAACAGTAGTGACATCTGCGCAACGTGCGCAGTTTCGTAGTCAATGTTCAAAGCTGAGGTTTCATTTAAACACTACTTCTGAACATGCGTTTTTATGCCGCGTCTCTAAGGCGTTGCTGCTTTGCTGCAGGAGCACGTATTTGCATGTAGATCTGATAAAGCTTTTGTCTTGTGATCATGAGAGGCTATTTTTACAGGAACTACTTCTATTTATCTATTAAATATACTTTTACACGAAAAGGAAAGTTATATGGCATTATCAGTCAGTTCAGATTATTCTTTACATGTGATGCCTTCGAAATTCCATAAATATTGGATAGTGACAAAACGGTATCTTCTTAATTCATTTTAAAACAATGTCACCGAAGATATTACAAATTAAGCGTTCACAACTCGATAGAAAAAAATGTTCGGTTTTTCGTTTCATTGTATTTACAGAATATTTTGAATATCGCTTTTACGTCATCTGCATTAAACCGCCTGAGTACAATACTAGACACAAACCTCTTCTAATCCCCTAACGTCATCGTGCCCTATTCTCAATTCCTTTTAAAATTGCGAATAACGCCTAAAGTTATGAACAAACACTTGATAGGCGAACTGGGTAAGAGGTAAATCTCGCAACGTCGCCTTGCGCAACGCCCGGCTGGTGGTACCATTGTAAAATCAATACTAATTTATACAAATTAAAATGCACTTTTATTTCAAAACATAGCTTTCTAAGATGATCAGGTCGATAAAGACGTTACACAGATCCATAGATATAATAACGTGTAGATATGTCTATATTAATATGTCCTTGCCTGGTCTTGCCCCGCTTATACTATGACCCCACCGTCGTCATTACGAGCCGAGATTCGGATTTAAGTGTAGAACAATAAATGAATGGACGATATGGTCGACAATGATATCCCGAATATTATCAGCGATGATCACTATTGTTGTTATTACATTTGATTTTTTTGAAGTTAAATTTTAATATAAATAAATAACGGTACATATAATTATGTATGTCAAATAGGATTTTGGTCAAAATCTTGATGGGTTTACAAGAATATACTATTAAGCTAGTCTGATTTTTGTGACCTAGCACAGTAATTTTGACTAGTTGACAGTTTGCGAAAACTGACTGCTGAACTGAATGAAATGGATCATGTCACAGAATTGTTACGGCTTAAACTACTATTTGTTATTCTATACAAATGCTATATACCTGTAGGATTAAAAAGTGGATAGTTTAACGATAACAATGAAGATAAAGAATCTTTAGTTTGATGCCAGCCATTTCTATTCGATATTTACTCTTTATTCTTCTCCTACACAATAGACTACAAGGTTATTTGCATATTTGCATATAATCGCAGTTTTTTCAGGCTGCAGTGTTCAGATGCAATAGGCGCAATCATTATTCACACACAAATATGAAATTTCTAGGTATTTGTGTAACATCATTTTCCGTCCAGTGCGTTCATTTCATTGCATTGTGAAATTGATCTACAGTTTCAGGTTTTACGCGATGATTGTACGTACGTTACAAACATTCACAATGAGTAAAGAATGAAGATGTTTTAAAAACGATCTACTTCGATGTAAACATGTCGAAATATACATACATGTATCTAATATAGGATTCAATTTATATTACTTTCTTATAATTTCCGAATAATGTAATGTCAAAACAAATGAAATTGATAAAAAAAGTTTTTACATGATAAAATGATAAATTAAATCCCGACTTCCCTGGCAACCTTCGCTTTAGAGTCATAAACGTCATATGTATTTTAACCGCCATTTTGAATTATAATATTTTGTTTCCGAGTAATTTACGCGTATAACGAGACGGTAGCAAGTTTTTATATATGTTCGTATTGTTAAAACACCATTTTACTATTCAAACATAATCATTTTTACATTTTTAGCGGTAAGTATGTTTCCATATCATAAAGTTAACACCTTGACAAATACAAGCTTAGTTTCAAAATGTTTGTTTTTGGCGTTTTACTTTTGTGTGCGTTACCTTGCAGCCGGTAACAATCATATGGTTTATAATCTATTTTTAAATTTCAGGTTATTAAGTTATAGTATTATTAAATAATTTACTTTTGCAGTATTATTAAATACATAGTTTCTAAGATTATGAAATTAATTACCACTCGTAACGTTAAATTAAAGCATAATAGAAGAATCTACACACGATGTTTTTACTAAATAAAGCAAAGCCCTGGAAATCTTCATTGGTATCCCTAACGCCCCGTACTCGCCCAGCGTGGTAGGTTATGGTCTCAAATCTTGCCCTTCTTATTGTTAGAAATAACCTGTACCTAACACTAGCGTTATAAAAAGGTCTCAATTTATTACGATATTCACTGGAATAAAATATACGACCGTGCTTAATGCGTTTCAAATTTAAACGGTCAATTCGCATTATCTTCAGTGTTTTGCGAAGTATTTAATGATATATTTTCATTTAAACCATACACACATGCATCGGTAAAATCAAATATTGCAATAAAGATTAAAACCAATTTGTAAAACTCGACAATTATCTGCCGCAATCTTAAAAGCTTTACATGTACGCGTGTACACATTGTAAAAACACAAGTTCATTTAACACTCAATAAATGGTTAACGATCGATTCCCCGAATAAATTTGATAATGTGTTGTTTTGGAACATCATTTTCGAGTGGTTGCCATAATATATTTTTAATCGATTATCTAGAGCTATTCAATTTTGAACCTTCCTGTTTAAACTATACAGTTGATAATTAGTAATAGGTATATTTCTTTATTCAACAGTTTATGCAACGTATACAATTCATTAATATGAATTTTTATGGATATATTTGTCTGTTGTGTAATAGTTTTCTTTAATGAGAATTTGCTACTGCACTTATGGTTTATGAAAGTTTTTCCTTGTGTGATGACTTGCATTTTTCATGTATCATGAAGATGAATGAGGTAAGCCAAGAACAGAGTGCGTTAGCGCTCATTAGTGGTCTATTAGTCTCAACGAAGATCTGTCTCTTCCCTATATGATGTATGATCATGGTTCGTGACGCTCTTCTGTTACCACTTCAATCAGTTGAATTCAATTAAGTATACCTTTTTTTATTGAAATTATTGCCAACGGCTGCTGACTTCTTTCAGATATGCGGTATTCCATTATGAAGAAAGGTCCGTTCATGAATAGGTGTCCGATAGAGGTAGATTTTGTGAGGAGTCTTGAACCAGATAGATAATTTCTATAATTATGCAAATTTGTCATTTGTTTTGTGTGTTTGTAAAATATAAGTGTGATGTTATGTATCGTGTCGCCGTCGAAACCCGTCGACGGTTGAACGATGTGTAAGTAGGTACATCTAGCCATACATGTGTTATAGCGATAATGACGATAACATCCGATGGTGGCACTATATGGCACTTGTTTATTTATGTTCCAGTGGAATCACGAAATGAGGCGTTGTGAGACTGGACCGTTGTGTTCGATTTCAATGACTTCTGGGATATTTACATATGTGTTATTGCTTTACCGTATATTATTGGAATCTCCGTGTATCTGTGCATATTTATTAGCTGTAAATGTCACTAGGAAATAGCATGTAAATTTCAATTTGATAAGACCCGCCTTGAAGGACTATACCTACTTGTATCGATTGAATTATGATCGGGTTTAAACCGTGTATGTTTTTTTCAAATTAGCCTGACTAGTTTCGTACTTAGCTAATGATATTCTTCATTACCTTCCGCCGTGTATCAATTTTAATTGACGTTCATAATTATGTTTACTGTGTCCACCTTGACATGTTACTAGCTGTAAGTTTTCCATGTTTAAATAAATAAATGTTTAGTGGTAAAATGGGACCGTATTATTTACGGACTGCTGATCTCTAGTCATGCCGTGTGGACGGTCGAAAGTACATTAAAGACCGCGCTGTACGTTTTCGATTTCATATGTTCATAGACGGCAAGGGCCTATAGTGACCGCTGCCTATTATTCATTTCCTACTCATATATGACGTAATATCACCCCTGTATTTCCCCGAAGGCTGAAGAGTACAGTACGGTTCCACGATTTACCGATTAGGTTATACATCCCACCATGGAATTGGCTGTGAGTCTATTACTATACACCGTGAAAAATTCTACTCCCACTTTGTTACTCTTTACAAAATAACACAATTCCTTTTACATCGCTGGGATTTTACAATGACATCATATAACACGTCCTACGCAGAATCCCATTACATAATGCTATTTGTGAATTAATTTTTTTCCATCAGTCCCCTAGTAACCCACATGGAACGATATAGTACCAATCAGATGACCGTAGTGTTAATTTAAAGTATACATCTTATTAGAACTAACGGCATAATGGCTTCGAATAGGACAATTTAAGAGCGGGTAACAATATCGTGTGTTCGTGTATTTTTTGCGTGTTCTCGTCCGTAATGCAAGTCATGATTGTAAGTTGTTTCATCATCTTACGATACGTCGTCAGCTGCTCAACTCTCAGCGAGCAACATAATAGGTTTAACGTTTACAGTCTTTATAAAATAAGCTATAATATATATTAATAGCATCACGTGGTTGTCTGACTGAGTGTCCGCATACGCTTCTGCCTGTTGGCGGTCAGAGCATGCAGCCGTGGCTAGGTATTTACATACCGTACTATGATATATACTACGCAAACTATTACAGATGATAGGTATGCTATAATATATGTATGTCTTTCCAGCCATGACCTGCACAATAAGATATCTTACTATACCGACATATGTATTACTATATCTGTTTACATACATAGTTTGACATCGTTGGAAACACCTAATATATTATTGCTGCGCGTGTAATCACTTGAGGGTTACTATAGAAAATATACGAGTATTGTAACATGTCTTGCTATAATATATATTATAGCTCAGTCTAGCTATGACCTTTACGTTTGACTTTGATCGTAGATCACGTCGTTCATAATTCTATTAAATAATTCGTAATACTATTAAAGAATCTGTCTTCGTGCATACACACGTGTTTAGTGTTAGTTTCAAATGTGTCCGATATATTGTAAAGTAATTTACCTACATTATTATCATCATCATTTCATCATCATTATTATCATAAAGGTTATCTTTATTACTATCATCTTTATCGTTTCATCATCATCATTATTGTCATCGTTATTATTATCATCATTATCTTCATTATTACCATCTTTATCATCATCATTTCATCACTATTATTGTCAGCGTTATTATTATCATCATTATTATCATCATTATTATCATCATTATTATCATAATTATTATAATAAATATCATCATCATTATTTAATTATCATCATAATCATTAACCCGTCTAACGTTCCAGCGTTGACGTACGTGGATTATCTCTTAGAATGAGAAAAGTTCAGGTCAAAGAGCAACCCTTCTCAATGCTGTGGTCAAACTGTCAAGGTGATTAGCACGCACCTGCCATTTATGAATCACCCATGATGGGGTTTAAGAATTGTATGACTTAGTTTTTTTTATTATGTAACATCATGTTCGTAATCACCGAAGTAGCAATTCTCAGTCAACAACACTCGTCACCAAGTCTGTTTTCGATGTCGTGTTACGAGAAAACTTCCACTCTGTTCCATTGCTAGGTTTGGTTAAAAAAGAACAGACTGAAAAATGTATATTGCAGTCGTTATGGTGGATACATAAAATATCATTGATATGTCGTAAATTGATTATTTCCTCTTAATCAATCACATTGTATTCTCATAATGGACTATGATCGATTGTGTTTACGTATGTTTATGAATGTATTTGTATTTAATAATATAACAAATATATTATATTTCTGTATGAAACATTTTTTATAGCAAAAGCAGTTTTAATAAAATTTAAACTTTAAAACATGTACCTATATAGAATTCTATATCATCTAATATTTGGCGGTGGTGCTTTCTGCCTGCCCCGTAAAAGTCCTGACGTGATTATACAATATTAAGACATGAATCCCGTGAAGGGTACACTACGATTAAATTATTGTATTGCGGCAGGTCTGTAAGTATATAGATATTTGGCACTCGGTGCACTCTGCTTACCCCGTAAGGGACCGGGCGTGAAGATATGTATGTATGTATGTTATTGTTTACAATTTCTGTTATAACTTCCAAGTCGACATTGGAATTATGAGTCATTTAGAATGAATATAATCTTGCTGTTTTTTCTCATAATTATATCGATTATCGATTACAGTTATATAATGCTTATGTAACGATATGTTTGTTTGTTCCCAACAGCAATGTTTATTTGTGTGTATGTGCAATTTGAAAATTAAATTAGTTGTGCATATACAATATTCCATAAGATTTTGGAAGAGACGATCCACGTGAATTATTCACGAAAAGAATCGAATTGCAATTGCAGGAAGATGTTTACATTCTCAAACTTTATGCCGAACTTTTTTATAATGTTTATTTATGTATTTATTTATAACTGATTCTAATTGCAACTTTTTATATATTCTGTTGCTGGGCACGTGTGCTGCCAGCTGGGGGCATCCTCCAACACGGACGATGTATAGGTAAATCGATATATCTGACTTTTTACTCGATATATCAGTAATATTGACAAGGGCTAAAAGAACATCGAAAATCGCGTTGCACAACGCAGAGGCCAGTAAAGCAATAATAAACGTTACAGTACGAGCGAATATGAACACATTGGAGAGGTTGACTCGTGGACGAGTGAGATATGCCCCGACACTACGGAGTTTCCGATGATACAATACCAAGTATAGTGTGCCGCGCAAGTTACTTAACGTATACATATATTATGCATACGACTTATTATGATATGATATAACATCATGCCTGTATTTTCACCAGGTATGTTGTATGTGCTATGGAATAGGTGGTGAGTCACGATTCGTGGTACGACTAGTTATTTTAGGTTACAAAAATCCGATAATATTTTACCCTATCCGGAAGTTGACCCCGGGCTCTCTTGCAGTCGCGCTACTACCACTAGAACCTCAATGAATACTTATAATATTAACTAGGTACAACTGAAACATAGCTGTCTAGTCTCAAACAAGAGTGAACATACATTATTCACATTGCTAGATAACATAAAAATATAGATAATGGTACAACCAGATACGAAAAAAATCCTCTTGATTGTAACAAATATATCGATTCTGGTTAGGAATTGAAGTCACAAACACCGAGTCAGCGGTCGGTGTCACTAATCAGTGCACCCACGGACTAGTAAAAAAACTTTTCGAAGTGTATAAAAAAGTAAAATACATAACACAAAATAAGTTTAGATGACTTAAATATTATGTTACACGTGTCAAACTTGTGCGCTACGCTGTACAACAGCATGCATGCCTCATGACGTACCAATAACGTTATTTACTTTATTGAGCTGTCATAAATAATACTCCTTATCAGCTGGTGTTCGCCTGCTTTTATCCTCCTTTTAAAATATAGATATTACTGAAACGGCGGTTATTTTAGGTTAGAATAAATTCAAAATAAGAATAGTTTTACGCGAGAACGTTTAAACGTTTGTAAATTGTTTAGCATTTTCTCATTGTGTTATAAGACCGGGTCACTCGATCGGTGTTATTTTAGTTCTGTCTTTCATATTATGTATTAGGTACGTTAATATAGAAGTATATATTTAACAAAACCTTCTTACACAATGACTATGACGAATTTTAATTTCATAGTATTGAATACTTTTCCTTGTTAAGGAAACCACTGAACGTGTTTGATTGTGTATGCCTTTCTTTTTGTCTTTGTTATACGATACAATTCCTGGAATGTACTAGTACCCGTACTGGTACCGGTAGTACCGGTACTACCGGTACTACCGGTACTAATTTGACGATCATTATCACAACTTACACTTTTGATGTCGTGCTTGTACTGGGAACGCGAACTCTTACTAAACCATTGACACTTGTTCATCAGCCGTGTTATTCTGCTGCGGCCTACACTTCAGTGTTCGTATAAACATCATACCTGTTATATATTTGTTTCGGTTTTTGATTCTTATCACCGTCGCTAAAGAGGTCTATTCGAGAATAACAATACAATAATGATGGATATGTAAACTCACGGAATAGTTCGGAGCACAAGTTATGTTCAAGCATGTTTTCATTTAAACTCTTCAGTTTATTAGTACGCAAGATAAGATTGCATTCTTCGGGGCTCTGTTATTGTTCTGCGTAATAGTATTCTTAATTATCGAACTAATTAGCACGGTGTATTTATTTTTATGGGTATTAACAAGAATCTTATACTTCGTGGTTAAGTACAAACATATGTATAATAACTTTATTCTATACAAATAAACATGCTTGACTAGAATGCCTTAAGTTGTAAGATCGCATAAGTAGTTACATAAATCCTTTAAATATCCTAAACAGTTAGAAGTATGCGGTAATAGTTTATTTTCTTGTAACTATGTATTTAGGTGTCATGCTTTTATAATATGGAATATTAATTTTATCGATGTTTTTATTAGACTCTTTTAATTACCGAATGTTGTTCCTGTCTGTCGGCAGTTGCTTTAGATTTTATGGAAAAATACCACATCTTATAACAGCGAAGAAAACTTTGGGGAAACCTACGTAAGTTTCACTGACTATTGACTTAACATGTCAATGCGGCCATTTAATATTGCTTTTATGCTATTAATATGAATAGACGAGGTTGAAATATCTTCCAAGTTATTTTACTACTGCTTCTCTGAAATGGTTATTTCTGTTCAATTTCCGCTCGTCTAAGCGTCGGGAGCTTTGAGCATTCCGTTTTATAACATCTTGTACGTAAATTAGCTTTCATCGACATCGTATTATAATCGCTTCTAGTGCGACGGTTAACTGAGTTTCTAGTTAAATGTCGTTTATAAAGAATAGTATAAGGATAATCAAGTTGACGTTTAATTTTATATAAGCTCTACGCAATGAATGGCGATGGCGAAAATATGGGTATTACGAAATTATGGGGTATTAAATGCGGTCGCTTGTTAGATGTTTTACTGCATGTGAGAAATTGTTATTAAGGTTTTCTTATTTCATGCCTATGAGCAGATTATTCCGATTTTAATAGGTAAGGAGCGAAGTGTGAGTTTTAAATTGCTAATATTTTAAACGTTTTTATGCAAAAAGCATCGCGATAAACCGCGAGAGTCAATTCCGTACTTGAATCGAAGGGATACATTGAGTTAATATGTATTTATTGTAGATTTCTGTGGTATTAATGTTAAATATACGAAGGTGTTTAATTAAATTGCACACACTATACCATACTTAAGTATAGGAAGAGTTCTCAGACATGGTAGAGTATGTAGAACAAATAGAGTAGACAGAGTATGTAAAGTTTGTAGAGCAGACAGGGATGGTGAAGTAGGTAGAGTAGTTCGATTAGATACAGACGGTAGAGTAGGTAGAGATGGTAGAGTAAGTAGAGTACAACTGAATTTTATTATTGTGTCCATGTTAGTCGGTGATGTGTGACAAGATGTGATGTAATGGATACGAGAGGTAACCGGCCGGGCGCAAGTAGCGCGCCGCGGCGCCGGCGCATCGCGACCATTGTCCGTGCTCATAGCGAGGCGCCCAGCCAGCACGCATCCGAGCCTGTGAAACAATGTTTTTTTATGTCCGTTTTACAACTAGTTGTTACATGCGATTTCGTCCGTTATCCGGTTCAAATTAATTGTAATAACATGTTATCATTACAGTACATTTCTTTGAAATTGGTATGTTAGGTTTAGTGTTTAAACTTAACATATATTTACTACTGTTATAATTAAGTAATAGTTTTCCTTATTGTAATAGCCTTATTCACATTTCAAATTTGTTCCATTGTCTGTGTGAAGGAGCGGGGTACCCAGTAATACGGGTTCTTCCAACCTAGTACAGGAGCCCTTGCCACTTGTTTGTTACTACTTTTTGAAATGAAATAAAGTATTTTTGATTATATTTTTGAGTGCGATGAGTTAATAAAAATTTTAAAAATATTTTGTTCGTGTATATATTTTACTTTTGATGCATTTAAACAGCGTGGATAATGAGTATGGGAATGTACCATGAAGATATAGTAAATTCGCTAAGATGAACTTAGAGGTATTTGATGAATATGGAAGCGGCTAATTTGTTAGTATAGAGATATTTGCATTCGGTGCACTCTGCTTATCCCGTGAGGGATCTGTCATGAAAACATATACATAAATATGTACGTAAAAAGATTTTGTTTGTGCCGGTAATGTATCAGCGTTGAACTGTAATTTCACTGATGTATTGATTCACTGGTTAGTGGTGCCCATTATTGAACCCAGTATATACATATATATGTATTTTCTTCGTATCCACGATAAATGTATATGTTAAGGCATGTTCTGTATCTGCTAGCAAGTTAAAATATGTATATACAAGTATTTAGAAATGAATAACGTATATGCTGTTTATCAGCTGTCCGGCTACTACGTCGCAAACTCTACCTGGTTTCGGGCAAGTGGCTATGTGTGAATTGTCTCGAGATATTTTCATTTATATATTATGTTTTTTTTAAACTTGGTTATTATTATTTATATCAAAGCGAAACGTGCAACGCATTTAACCAAAACAAATGTTATTTAACTTACGAAAACAAACGAACAATACTACCGCCTTATATATATCGTTCGATCTCATTTGCCAGCGACAATAAAAAAATGCGAAGGTCGACCAACATTTTTATAGCGCAATTACCAAATCATTTCCGGACTCTTGATAGAGTTTTTGAGAACTTTAATATTGCTATAGAAACGCAAATTATTTATGTTATTGTATTGTAATGGACATGTTCTGTCGCATAAGGCTGCCAATAATAAATATTTTCAAAATAGTACCTACGAGAAGAAATATTAAACTTACGTGGGATGAAAACGAATTACTGTCACAAAATCAATTTATTAAACATAAAAGCTGTTTTCTTTTTGACCGCTTTGAAAGGCCCGCGGACGAATGAAATGTCATCATATATTCTTATTGAGTTACAATTCGCCATTTCGGTTACGGTTTGTTCGGTGTCTGGCCGGATTTTTGAGATAATGTACAATGTTATTTTAAAATGTATTGTGTAAACATACGGACGCAAATCGTTACACTGAGATATGATTACGTTGTCTGTTGTTAATGTCTCGTGTGTTTACAAGCTACCCGTACAAAACTTTAATCTGTTGTATTGATAAATGTATTAAATTAGCTTGACTCACGTTTTCGGGATTTCACTCGACTAGTTTCGGAGCTATACGAGGCCCTTCTTTATGAGCTCCTGCCGATTGCTGCGGGTCTGTTTTCTTTATTTATTTATTCTGTTGCTAAGCCAACTGTATTTTTTGGATCTTACACGACGGCAACTATTATGTGAATGGTGAAAAGTAATAAGAGGAGGTTTCTCATACCATAAATAATGTCTCAGCTTCCATCATCAACCGTATTTTCACTGAATAGGGGGACGTACTATGGCACGCCGCTTTGGTAGAAATAACGAATATTAACCAATATGCCTCTTAGATATTTCAAAACAATGCTATAAACGTCCGACGAGTTTTAACGATAGCTTAACTGTTACATCCGGGATCAATTGGGTAACGAAGGTTTCAAATCACATCAATACTTTTAAAAATTGCCAAAACTATTTGATATACAGCAATGTAAATAGTTTACCACTAGCAGCAAAAAATCCACACGTAGCTTACTGTCAACACTATTTATCAAAAACAAATAGGACCGTATAAGTAGCACATATGTTTTTATTGCTCATATCATAAATGGGCAGTTCTTACGTGCGTACGACGGATCTCGT